>JAJIBD010025933.1:0-33887 GCA_021461705.1 Cryptotis parvus | reverse complement strand
AGTCGAGGCGCTTCCCGGAACTCAGGGCGCACGGGTCGGGTCGTTCGGCTGGAACCAAGGCACTTTGCCTTGGTTCCCTTTGATGGAGTTTCCGCCTTCCCTGGGGCAGCTTTGGGGTCTGTGGGGGAGCCGAGGCCTTTCCCGGGAACTCAGGGCGCACGGGTCGGGTCAACTCGGGCTGGAAACCAAGGCACTTTTGCCTTGGTTCCCAGTTGATGGAGTTTCCGCCTCCCTGGGGGGCAGCTTGGGGTCCGCGGAGACGCAAGAATTACACACCCCGGTCTGTGGGGGAGTCGAGGCGTTTCCCGGGAACTCAGGGCGACGGGTCGGGTCAGTCCGGCTGGAACCAAGGCACTTTGCCTTGGTTCCCGTTGATGGAGTTTCCCCTCTTCCCTGGGGGCAGCTTGGGGTCCGCGCGAGAACTACACACACACCTGTGGGGGAGTCGAGGCGCTTCCCGGGAACTCAGGGCGCACGGGTCAGGTTCTGGCTGGAACCAAGGCACTTTGCCTTGGTTCTCGTTGATGGAGTTTCCGCTCTTCCCTGGGGTAGCTTGGGGTCCGCGGAGACGCAAGAATTACACACACACCTGTGGGGGAGTCGAGGCGCTTCCCCGGGAACTCAGGGCGCACGGGTCGGGGTCAGTCCGGGCTGGAACCAAGGCACTTTGCCTTGGTTCCCGTTGATGGAGTTTCCGCTCTTCCCTGGGGCAGCTTGGGGTCCCGCGGGCGCAAGAATTACACACACACCTGTGGGGGAGTCGAGGCGCTTCCCCGGGAACTCAGGGCGCACGGGTCGGGTCATTCGGGCTGGAACCAAGGCACTTTGCCTTGGTTCCCGCTGATGGAGTTTCCGCCTTCCCTGGGGCAGCTTGGGGTCCGTGGGGGGAGTCGAGGCGCTTCCCCGGGAACTCAGGGCGCACGGGTCGGGTCAGTCCGGGCTGGAACCAAGGCACTTTGCCTTGGTTCCCGCTGATGGAGTTTCCGCCTTCCCTGGGGCAGCTTGGGGTCTGTGGGGGGGAGTCGAGGCGCTTCCCCGGGAACTCAGGGGCGCACGGGTCGGGTCAGTCCGGCTGGAACCAAGGCACTTTGCCTTGGTTCCCGCTGATGGAGTTTCCGCCTTCCCTGGGGCAGCTTGGGGTCCGCGGAGACGCAAGAATTACACACACACCTGTGGGGGGAGTCGAGGCGCTTCCCGGGAACTCAGGGCGCACGGGTCGGGTCAGTCCGGGCTGGAACCAAGGCACTTTGCCTTGGTTCCCCGTTGATGGAGTTTCCGCCTTCCCCTGGGGCAGCTTGGGGTCCGCGGAGACGCAAGAATTACACACACACCTGTGGGGAGTCGAGGCGCTTCCCGGGAACTCAGGGCGCACGGGTCGGGTCAGTCCGGGCTGGAACCAAGGCACTTTGCCTTGGTTCCCGCTGATGGAGTTTCCGCCTTCCCCTGGGGCAGCTTGGGGTCCGCGGAGACGCAAGAATTACACACACACCTGTGGGGGAGCCGAGGCGCTTTCCCGGGAACTCAGGGCGCACGGGTCGGGTCAGTCTGGGCTGGAACCAAGGCACTTTGCCTTGGTTCCCGCTGATGGAGTTTCCGCCTTCCCTGGGGCAGCTTGGGGTCTGTGGGGGGAGTCGAGGCGCTTCCCGGGAACTCAGGGCGCACGGGTCGGGGTCAGTCTGGGCTGGAACCAAGGCACTTTGCCTTGGTTCCCGTTGATGGAGTTTCCGCCTTCCCCTGGGGCAGCTTGGGGTCCTGTGGGGGGAGTCGAGGCGCTTCCCCGGGAACTCAGGGCGCACGGGTCGGGTCAAGTGGCTGGAACCAAGGCACTTTGCCTTGGTTCCCCTGATGGAGTTTCCGCCTTCCCTGGGGCGTGGGGTCCGTGGGGGAGTCGAGGCGCTTTCCCGGGAACTCAGGGCGCACGGGTCGGGTCAGTCCGGGCTGGAACCAAGGCACTTTGCCTTGGTTCCCGTTGATGGAGTTTCCGCCTTCCCTGGGGCAGCTTGGGGTCCGCTGGAGACGCAAGAATTACACACACACCTGTGGGGGAGTCGAGGCGCTTCCCGGGAACTCAGGGCGCACGGGTCGGGTCAGTCCGGGCTGGAACCAAGGCACTTTGCCTTGGTTCCCCGTTGATGGAGTTTCCGCCTTCCCTGGGGCAGCTTGGGGTCCGCTGGAGACGCAAGAATTACACACACACCTGTGGGGGGGAGTCGAGGCGCTTTCCCGGGAACTCAGGGCGCACGGGTCGGGTCAGTCCGGCTGGAACCAAGGCACTTTGCCTTGGTTCCCGCTGATGGAGTTTCCGCCTTCCCTGGGGCAGCTTGGGGTCCGCGGAGACGCAAGAATTACACACACACCTGTGGGGGGAGTCGAGGCGCTTCCCCGGGAACTCAGGGCGCACGGGTCGGGTCAGTCTGGCTGGAACCAAGGCACTTTGCCTTGGTTCCCGTTGATGGAGTTTCCGCCTTCCCTGGGGCAGCTTGGGGTCCGCGGAGACGCAAGAATTACACACACACCTGTGGGGGAGTCGAGGCGCTTCCCCGGGAACTCAGGGCGCACGGGTCGGGTCAGTTCGGGCTGGAACCAAGGCACTTTTGCCTTGGTTCCCGTGATGGAGTTTCCGCCTTCCCTGGGGCAGCTTGGGGTCTGTGGGGGAGTCGAGGCGCTTCCCCGGGAACTCAGGGCGCACGGGTCGGGGTCAGTCCGGGCTGGAACCAAGGCACTTTGCCTTGGTTCCCGCTGATGGAGTTTCCGCCTTCCCTGGGGCAGCTTGGGGTCCGCGGAGACGCAAGAATTACACACACACCTGTGGGGGAGTCGAGGCGCTTTCCCGGGAACTCAGGGCGCACGGGTCGGGTCAGTCCGGCTGGAACCAAGGCACTTTGCCTTGGTTCCCGCTGATGGAGTTTCCGCCTTCCCTGGGGCAGCTTGGGGGTCCGCGGAGACGCAAGAATTACACACACACCTGTGGGGGAGCCGAGGCGCTTCCCCGGGAACTCAGGGCGCACGGGTCGGGGTCAGTCCGGGCTGGAACCAAGGCACTTTTGCCTTGGTTCCCGCTGATGGAGTTTCCGCCTTCCCTGGGGCAGCTTGGGGTCCGCGGAGACGCAAGAATTACACACACACCTGTGGGGGAGCCGAGGCGCTTCCCCGGGAACTCAGGGCGCACGGGTCGGGTCAGTCCGGGCTGGAACCAAGGCACTTTGCCTTGGTTCCCGCTGATGGAGTTTCCGCCTTCCCTGGGGCAGCTTGGGGTCTGTGGGGGAGTCGAGGCGCTTCCGGGAACTCAGGGCGCACGGGTCGGGTCAGTCCGGCTGGAACCAAGGCACTTTGCCTTGGTTCCCGCTGATGGAGTTTCCGCCTTCCCTGGGGCAGCTTGGGGTCCATGTGGGGGAGTCGAGGCGCTTCCCGGGAACTCAGGGCGCACGGGTCGGGTCAGTCCGGCTGGAAACCAAGGCACTTTGCCTTGGTTCCCGTTGATGGAGTTTCCGCCTTCCCTGGGGCAGCTTCGGGGTCTGTGGGGGAGTCGAGGCGCTTCCCGGGAACTCAGGGCGCACGGGTCGGGTCAGTCCGGGCTGGAACCAAGGCACTTTGCCTTGGTTCCCGTTGATGGAGTTTCCGCCTTCCCTGGGGCAGCTTGGGGGTCCGCGGAGACGCAAGAATTACACACACCTGTGGGGGGAGTCGAGGCGCTTCCCGGGAACTCAGGGCGCACGGGTCGGGGTCAGTCCGGCTGGAACCAAGGCACTTTGCCTTGGTTCCCGCTGATGGAGTTTCCGCCTTCCCTGGGGCAGCTTGGGGTCCGCGGAGACGCAAGAATTACACACACCCTGTGGGGGGAGTCGAGGCGCTTCCCGGGAACTCAGGGCGCACGGGTCGGGTCAGTCCGGCTGGAACCAAGGCACTTTGCCTTGGTTCCCGCTGATGGAGTTTCCGCCTTCCCTGGGGCAGCTTGGGGTCCGCGGAGACGCAAGAATTACACACACACCTGTGGGGAGTCGAGGCGCTTCCCCGGGAACTCAGGGCGCACGGGTCGGGGTCAGTCCGGGCTGGAACCAAGGCACTTTGCCTTGGTTCCCGCTGATGGAGTTTCCGCCTTCCCTGGGGCAGCTTGGGGTCCGTGGGGGGGAGTCGAGGCGCTTCCCGGGAACCCAGGGCGCACGGGTCGGGTCAGTCTGGCTGGAACCAAGGGCACTTTGCCTTGGTTCCCGCTGATGGAGTTTCCGCCTTCCCTGGGGCAGCTTGGGGTCTGTGGGGAGTCGAGGCGCTTCCGGGAACTCAGGGCGCACGGGTCGGGTCAGTCTGGCTGGAACCAAGGCACTTTGCCTTGGTTCCCGCTGATGGAGTTTCCGCCTTCCCTGGGGCAGCTTGGGGTCCGCGGAGACGCAAGAATTACACACACACCTGTGGGGAGCCGAGGCGCTTCCCCGGGAACTCAGGGCGCACGGGTCGGGTCAGTCCGGGCTGGAACCAAGGCACTTTGCCTTGGTTCCCGCTGATGGAGTTTCCGCCTTCCCTGGGGCAGCTTGGGGTCTGTGGGGGAGTCGAGGCGCTTCCCGGAACTCAGGGCGCACGGGTCGGGTCAGTCCTGGCTGGAACCAAGGCACTTTGCCTTGGTTCCCGTTGATGGAGTTTCCGCCTTCCCTGGGGCAGCTTGGGGTCCGCGGAGACGCAAGAATTACACACACACCTGTGGGGGAGTCGAGGCGCTTCCCCGGGGAACTCAGGGCGCACGGGTCGGGGTCAGCTCGGGCTGGAACCAAGGCACTTTGCCTTGGTTCCCGTTGATGGAGTTTCCGCCTTCCCTGGGGCAGCTTGGGGTCCGTGGGGCACCTGTGGGGGAGTCGAGGCGCTTCCCGGGAACTCAGGGCGCACGGGTCGGGTCAGTCCGGGCTGGAACCAAGGCACTTTGCCTTGGTTCCCGCTGATGGAGTTTCCGCCTTCCCCTGGGGCAGCTTGGGGTCCGCGGAGACGCAAGAATTACACACACACCTGTGGGGGAGTCGAGGCGTTTCCCGGGAACTCAGGGCGCACGGGTCGGGTCAGTCCGGGCTGGAAACCAAGGCACTTTGCCTTGGTTCCCGCTGATGGAGTTTCCGCCTTCCCTGGGGCAGCTTGGGGTCCCCGGAGACGCAAGAATTGCACACACACCTGTGGGGGGGAGCCGTGGCGCTTCCCGGGAACTCAGGGCGCACGGGTCGGGTCAAGCTCGGGCTGGAACCAAGGCACTTTGCCTTGGTTCCCGTTGATGGAGTTTCCGCCTTCCCTGGGGCAGCTTGGGGTCCGCGGAGACGCAAGAATTACACACACACCTGTGGGGGAGTCGAGGCGCTTCCCCGGGAACTCAGGGCGCACGGGTCGGGGTCAGTTCGGCTGGAACCAAGGCACTTTGCCTTGGTTCCCGTTGATGGAGTTTCCGCTCTTCCCTGGGGCAGCTTGGGGTCCGCGGAGACGCAAGAATTACACACACACCTGTGGGGGGAGTCGAGGCGCTTCCCGGGAACTCAGGGCGCACGGGTCGGGTCAGTCCGGGCTGGAACCAAGGCACTTTGCCTTGGTTCCCGTTGATGGAGTTTCCGCCTTCCCTGGGGCAGCTTGGGGTCTGTGGGGGAGTCGAGGCGCTTCCCGGGAACTCAGGGCGCACGGGTCGGGTCAGTCCGGGCTGGAACCAAGGCACTTTGCCTTGGTTCCCGCTGATGGAGTTTCCGCCTTCCCCTGGGGCAGCTTGGGGTCCGCGGAGACGCAAGAATTACACACACACCTGTGGGGGAGTCGAGGCGCTTCCCCCCGGGAACTCAGGGCGCACGGGTCGGGTCAGTCCGGGCTGGAACCAAGGCACTTTGCCTTGGTTCCCGTTGATGGAGTTTCCGCCTTCCCTGGGGCAGCTTGGGGTCCGCGGAGACGCAAGAATTACACACACACCTGTGGGGGAGTCGAGGCGCTTCCCGGGAACTCAGGGCGCACGGGTCGGGGTCAGTCCGGCTGGAACCAAGGCACTTTGCCTTGGTTCCCGCTGATGGAGTTTCCGCCTTCCCTGGGGCAGCTTGGGGTCCGCGGAGACGCAAGAATTACCACACACCTGTGGGGGGAGTCGAGGCGCTTCCCCGGGAACTCAGGGCGCACGGGTCGGGTCAGTCCGGCTGGAACCAAGGCACTTTGCCTTGGTTCCCGCTGATGGAGTTTCCGCCTTCCCTGGGGCAGCTTGGGGTCCGCGGGTCACACCCCTGTGGGGGGAGTCGAGGCGCTTCCCGGGAACTCAGGGCGCACGGGTCGGGTCAGTCCGGGCTGGAACCAAGGCACTTTGCCTTGGTTCCCGCTGATGGAGTTTCCGCTCTTCCCTGGGGGCAGCTTGGGGTCAAAAATAAACTGTGGGGGAGCCGAGGCGCTTCCCGCGGAACTCAGGGCGCACGGGTCGGGTCAGTCTGGCTGGAACCAAGGCACTTTGCCTTGGTTCCCGCTGATGGAGTTTCCGCCTTCCCTGGGGCAGCTTGGGGCCCTGTGGGGGAGTCGAGGCGCTTCCCGGGGAACTCAGGGCGCACGGGTCGGGGTCAGTCCGGGCTGGAACCAAGGCACTTTGCCTTGGTTCCCGTTGATGGAGTTTCCGCCTTCCCCTGGGGCAGCTTGGGGTCCGCGGAGACGCAAGAATTACACACACACCTGTGGGGGAGCCGAGGCGCTTCCCCGGGAACCCAGGGCGCACGGGTCGGGTCAGTCCGGGCTGGAACCAAGGCACTTTGCCTTGGTTCCCGCTGATGGAGTTTCCGCTCTTCCCTGGGGCAGCTTGGGGTCTGCACCTGTGGGGGAGTCGAGGCGCTTCCCCGGGAACCCAGGGCGCACGGGTCGGGTCAGCTGGCTGGAACCAAGGCACTTTGCCTTGGTTCCCGCTGATGGAGTTTCCGCCTTCCCTGGGGCAGCTTGGGGTCCGCGGAGACGCAAGAATTGCCACACACCTGTGGGGGAGTCGAGGCGTTTCCCGGGAACTCAGGGCGCACGGGTCGGGTCAGCCTGGCTGGAACCAAGGCACTTTGCCTTGGTTCCCGTTGATGGAGTTTCCGCCTTCCCTGGGGCAGCTTGGGGTCCGCGGAGACGCAAGAATTACACACACACCTGTGGGGGAGTCGAGGGCGCTTCCCCGGGAACCCAGGGCGCACGGGTCGGGTCAACTGGGTGGAACCAAGGCACTTTGCCTTGGTTCCCGCTGATGGAGTTTCCGCCTTCCCTGGGGCAGCTTGGGGTCCGCGGAGACGCAAGAATTCACACACACCTGTGGGGGAGCCGAGGCGCTTCCCCGGGAACCCAGGGCGACGGGTCGGGGTCAGTCCGGGCTGGAACCAAGGCACTTTGCCTTGGTTCCCGCTGATGGAGCTTCCGCCTTCCCTGGGGCAGCTTGGGGTCCATGTGGGGGAGTCGAGGCGCTTCCCCGGGAACTCAGGGCGCACGGGTCGGGTCAGTCCGGGCTGGAACCAAGGCACTTTGCCTTGGTTCCCGCTGATGGAGTTTCCGCCTTCCCTGGGGCAGCTTGGGGTCTACCCTGTGGGGAGTCGAGGCGCTTCCCGGGGAACTCAGGGCGCACGGGTCGGGTCAGTCCGGGCTGGAACCAAGGCACTTTGCCTTGGTTCCCGCTGATGGAGTTTCCGCCTTCCCTGGGGCAGCTTGGGGTCCGCGGAGACGCAAGAATTACCACACACCTGTGGGGGGGAGCCGAGGCGCTTCCCCTGGGAACTCAGGGCGCACGGGTCGGGTCAGTCTCGGGCTGGAACCAAGGCACTTTGCCTTGGTTCCCGCTGATGGAGTTTCCGCCTTCCCTGGGGCAGCTTGGGGTCCGCTGGAGACGCAAGAATTACACACACCTGTGGGGGAGTCGAGGCGCTTCCCGGGAACTCAGGGCGCACGGGTCGGGTCAGTCCGGGCTGGAACCAAGGCACTTTGCCTTGGTTCCCGCTGATGGAGTTTCCGCCTTCCCTGGGGCAGCTTGGGGTCCGCTGGAGACGCAAGAATTACACACACACCTGTGGGGGAGTCGAGGCGCTTCCCCGGGAACTCAGGGCGCACGGGTCGGGTCAGTCCGGGCTGGAACCAAGGCACTTTGCCTTGGTTCCCGCTGATGGAGTTTCCGCCTTCCCTGGGGCAGCTTGGGGTCCGCGGAGACGCAAGAATTACACACACACCTGTGGGGGAGTCGAGGCGCTTCCCGGGAACTCAGGGCGCACGGGTCGGGTCGGTCTGGGCTGGAACCAAGGCACTTTGCCTTGGTTCCCGCTGATGGAGTTTCCGCCTTCCCTGGGGCAGCTTGGGGTCATGTGGGGGAGTCGAGGCGCTTCCCGGGAACTCAGGGCGCACGGGTCGGGTCAGTCCGGGCTGGAACCAAGGCACTTTGCCTTGGTTCCCGCTGATGGAGTTTCCGCCTTCCCTGGGGCAGCTTGGCCGGAGACGCACACACCTGTGGGGGGGAGTCGAGGCGCTTCCCCGGGAACTCAGGGCGCACGGGTCGGGTCAGCTCGGCTGGAACCAAGGCACTTTGCCTTGGTTCCCGTTGATGGAGTTTCCGCCTTCCCTGGGGCAGCTTGGGGTCACAATGTGGGGGAGTCGAGGCGCTTTCCCGGGAACTCAGGGCGCACGGGTCGGGTCAGTCCGGGCTGGAACCAAGGCACTTTGCCTTGGTTCCCGCTGATGGAGTTTCCGCCTTCCCTTGGGGCAGCTTGGGGTCCGCGGAGACGCAAGAATTACACACACACCTGTGGGGGAGTCGAGGCGCTTCCCGGGAACTCAGGGCGCACGGGTCGGGTCAGTCCGGCTGGAACCAAGGCACTTTGCCTTGGTTCCCGCTGATGGAGTTTCCGCCTTCCCTGGGGCAGCTTGGGGTCCGTGGTGGGGGAGTCGAGGCGCTTCCCGGGAACCCAGGGCGCACGGGTCGGGGTCAGTCCGGCTGGAACCAAGGCACTTTGCCTTGGTTCCCGTTGATGGAGTTTCCGCCTTCCCTGGGGCAGCTTGGGGTCCGCGGAGACGCAAGAATTACACACACCTGTGGGGGGAGTCGAGGCGCTTCCCGGGAACTCAGGGCGCACGGGTCGGGTCAGTCCGGGCTGGAAACCAAGGCACTTTGCCTTGGTTCCCGCTGATGGAGTTTCCGCCTTCCCTGGGGCAGCTTGGGGTCCGCGGAGACGCAAGAATTACACACACACCTGTGGGGGAGTCGAGGCGCTTCCCGGGAACTCAGGGCGCACGGGTCGGGTCAGTCCGGCTGGAACCAAGGCACTTTGCCTTGGTTCCCGCTGATGGAGTTTCCGCCTTCCCTGGGGCAGCTTGGGGTCCGCGGAGACGCAAGAATTACACACACACCTGTGGGGGAGTCGAGGCGCTTCCCCGGGAACTCAGGGCGCACGGGTCGGGTCAGTCGGGCTGGAAACCAAGGCACTTTGCCTTGGTTCCCGCTGATGGAGTTTCCGCCTTCCCTGGGGCAGCTTGGGGTCTGTGGGGGAGTCGAGGCGCTTCCCCGGGAACTCAGGGCGCACGGGTCGGGTCAGTCCTGGCTGGAACCAAGGCACTTTGCCTTGGTTCCCGCTGATGGAGTTTCCGCCTTCCCTGGGGCAGCTTCGGGGTCTGTGGGGGAGTCGAGGCGCTTCCCGGGAACTCAGGGCGCACGGGTCGGGGTCAGTCCGGGCTGGAACCAAGGCACTTTGCCTTGGTTCCCGCTGATGGAGTTTCCGCTCTTCCCTGGGGCAGCTTGGGGTCCGCGGAGACGCAAGAATTACACACACACCTGTGGGGGAGTCGAGGCGCTTCCCGGGAACTCAGGGCGCACGGGTCAGTCCGGGCTGGAACCAAGGCACTTTGCCTTGGTTCCCGCTGATGGAGTTTCCGCCTTCCCTGGGGCAGCTTTGGGTCCGCGGAGACGCAAGAATTACACACACACCTGTGGGGGGAGTCGAGGCGCTTCCCGGGAACTCAGGGGCGCACGGGTCGGGGTCAGTCCGGGCTGGAACCAAGGCACTTTGCCTTGGTTCCCGTTGATGGAGTTTCCGCCTTCCCTGGGGCAGCTTGGGGTCCGCGGAGACGCAAGAATTACCACACACCTGTGGGGGAGTCGAGGCGCTTCCCCCGGGAACCCAGGGCGCACGGGTCGGGTCAGTCCGGGCTGGAACCAAGGCACTTTGCCTTGGTTCCCGTTGATGGAGTTTCCGCCTTCCCTGGGGCAGCTTGGGGTCCGCTGGAGACGCAAGAATTACACACACACCTGTGGGGGAGTCGAGGCGCTTCCCCGGGAACTCAGGGCACGGGTCGGGTCGTCCGGGCTGGAAACCAAGGCACTTTGCCTTGGTTCCCGTTGATGGAGTTTCCGCCTTCCCTGGGGCAGCTTGGGGTCTGTGGGGGAGTCGAGGCGCTTCCCGGGAACTCAGGGCGCACGGGTCGGGTCAGTCCGGGCTGGAACCAAGGCACTTTGCCTTGGTTCCCGTTGATGGAGTTTCCGCCTCCCTGGGGCAGCTTGGGGTCCGCGGAGACGCAAGAATTACACACACACCTGTGGGGGAGTCGAGGCGCTTTCCCCGGAACTCAGGGCGCACGGGTCGGGTCAGTCCGGGCTGGAACCAAGGCACTTTGCCTTGGTTCCCGCTGATGGAGTTTCCGCCTTCCCTGGGGCAGCTTGGGGTCCGCGGAGACGCAAGAATTGCACACACACCTGTGGGGGAGTCGAGGCGCTTCCCGGGAACTCAGGGCGCACGGGTCGGGGTCAGTCTGGGCTGGAACCAAGGCACTTTGCCTTGGTTCCCGTTGATGGAGTTTCCGCTCTCCCTGGGGCAGCTTGGGGTCCGCGGAGACGCAAGAATTCACACACACCTGTGGGGGAGTCGAGGCGCTTCCCCGGGAACTCAGGGCGCACGGGTCGGGGTCAGTCCGGGCTGGAACCAAGGCACTTTGCCTTGGTTCCCGCTGATGGAGTTTCCGCCTTCCCTGGGGCAGCTTGGGGTCCCTGTGGGGGAGTCGAGGCGCTTCCCCGGGAACTCAGGGCGCACGGGTCGGGTCAGTCCGGGCTGGAACCAAGGCACTTTGCCTTGGTTCCCGTTGATGGAGTTTCCGCCTTCCCTGGGGCAGCTTGGGGTCCGCGGGGGGCACACACACTCGTGGGGGAGTCGAGGCGCTTCCCGGGAACTCAGGGGCGCACGGGTCGGGTCAGCTGGCTGGAACCAAGGCACTTTGCCTTGGTTCCCGTGTTGATGGAGTTTCCGCCTTCCCTGGGGCAGCTTGGGGTCTGTGGGGGGGAGTCGAGGCGCTCCGGGAACTCAGGGCGCACGGGGGGTCAGTCCGGCTGGAACCAAGGCACTTTGCCTTGGTTCCCGCTGATGGAGTTTCCGCCTTCCCTGGGGCAGCTTGGGGTCCGCGGAGACGCAAGAATTACACACACACCTGTGGGGGAGTCGAGGCGCTTCCCCGGGAACTCAGGGCGCACGGGTCGGGGTCAGCCGGGCTGGAACCAAGGCACTTTGCCTTGGTTCCCGCTGATGGAGTTTCCGCTCTTCCCTGGGGCAGCTTGGGGTCCGCGGAGACGCAAGAATTACACACACACCTGTGGGGGGAGTCGAGGCGCTTCCCCGGGAACTCAGGGGCGCACGGGTCGGGGTCAGTCCGGGCTGGAACCAAGGCACTTTGCCTTGGTTCCCGTTGATGGAGTTTCCGCCTTCCCTGGGGCAGCTTGGGGTCCGCGGAGACGCAAGAATTACACACACACCTGTGGGGGGGAGTCGAGGCGCTTCCCGGGAACTCAGGGCGCACGGGTCGGGGTCAGTCCTGGCTGGAACCAAGGCACTTTGCCTTGGTTCCCGCTGATGGAGTTTCCGCCTTCCCTGGGGCAGCTTGGGGTCTGTGGGGGAGTCGAGGCGCTTCCCGGGAACTCAGGGCGCACGGGTCGGGGTCAGCTGGGCTGGAACCAAGGCACTTTGCCTTGGTTCCCGCTGATGGAGTTTCCGCCTTCCCTGGGGCAGCTTGGGGTCTGTGGGGGAGTCGAGGCGCTCCCGGGAACTCAGGGCGCACGGGTCGGGTCAGTTCGGCTGGAACCAAGGCACTTTGCCTTGGTTCCCGCTGATGGAGTTTCCGCCTTCCCTGGGGCAGCTTGGGGTCCGCGGAGACGCAAGAATTACACACACACCTGTGGGGGGGGAGTCGAGGCGCTTCCCGGGAACTCAGGGCGCACGGGTCGGGTCAGTCCTGGGCTGGAACCAAGGCACTTTGCCTTGGTTCCCGTTGATGGAGTTTCCGCCTTCCCTGGGGCAGCTTGGGGTCCGCGGAGACGCAAGAATTACACACACACCTGTGGGGGAGTCGAGGCGCTTCCCCGGGAACTCAGGGCGCACGGGTCGGGGTCACGGCTGGAACCAAGGCACTTTGCCTTGGTTCCCGTTGATGGAGTTTCCGCCTTCCCTGGGGCAGCTTGGGGTCCGCTGGAGACGCAAGAATTACACACACACCTGTGGGGGAGTCGAGGCGCTTCCCGGGAACTCAGGGCGCACGGGTCGGGTCAGTCCGGGCTGGAACCAAGGCACTTTGCCTTGGTTCCCGCTGATGGAGTTTCCGCCTTCCCTTGGGGCAGCTTGGGGTCTGTGGGGGAGTCGAGGCGCTTCCCCGGGAACTCAGGGCGCACGGGTCGGGTCAGTCCGGGCTGGAACCAAGGCACTTTGCCTTGGTTCCCGCTGATGGAGTTTCCGCCTTCCCTGGGGCAGCTTGGGGTCCGCGGAGACGCAAGAATTACACACACACCTGTGGGGGAGTCGAGGCGCTTCCCGGGAACTCAGGGCGCACGGGTCGGGTCAGTCCGGGCTGGAACCAAGGCACTTTGCCTTGGTTCCCGTTGATGGAGTTTCCGCCTTCCCCTGGGGCAGCTTGGGGTCTGTGGGGGAGTCGAGGCGCTTCCCGGGAACTCAGGGCGCACGGGTCGGGTCAGTCTGGGCTGGGAACCAAGGCACTTTGCCTTGGTTCCCGTTGATGGAGTTTCCGCCTTCCCTGGGGCAGCTTGGGGTCCGCGGAGACGCAAGAATTACACACACACCTGTGGGGGAGTCGAGGCGCTTCCCGGGGGAACTCAGGGCGCACGGGTCGGGGTCAGTCCGGGCTGGAACCAAGGCACTTTGCCTTGGTTCCCGCTGATGGAGTTTCCGCCTTCCCTGGGGCAGCTTGGGGTCCAACACCTGTGGGGGAGTCGAGGCGCTTCCCGGGAACTCAGGGCGCACGGGTCGGGGTCAGCTCGGGCTGGAACCAAGGCACTTTGCCTTGGTTCCCGCTGATGGAGTTTCCGCCTTCCCTGGGGCAGCTTGGGGTCCGCGGAGACGCAAGAATTACACACACACCTGTGGGGGAGTCGAGGCGCTTCCCCGGGAACTCAGGGCGCACGGGTCGGGTCAGTCCGGGCTGGAACCAAGGCACTTTGCCTTGGTTCCCGCTGATGGAGTTTCCGCCTCTTCCCTGGGGCAGCTTGGGGTCTGTGGGGGAGTCGAGGCGCTTCCCGGGAACTCAGGGCGCACGGGTCGGGGTCAGCTGGCTGGAACCAAGGCACTTTGCCTTGGTTCCCGTTGATGGAGTTTCCGCCTTCCCCTGGGGCAGCTTGGGGTCCGCGGAGACGCAAGAATTACACACACACCTGTGGGGGGAGTCGAGGCGCTTCCCCGGGAACTCAGGGCGCACGGGTCGGGTCAGTCCGGCTGGAACCAAGGCACTTTGCCTTGGTTCCCGTTGATGGAGTTTCCGCCTTCCCCTGGGGCAGCTTGGGGTCCCTGGAGACGCAAGAATTACACACACACCTGTGGGGGGAGTCGAGGCGCTTCCCGGGAACTCAGGGCGCACGGGTCGGGTCAGTCCGGGCTGGAACCAAGGCACTTTGCCTTGGTTCCCGCTGATGGAGTTTCCGCCTTCCCTGGGGCAGCTTGGGGTCCGCGGAGACGCAAGAATTACACACACACCTGTGGGGAGTCGAGGCGCTTCCCCGGGAACTCAGGGCGCACGGGTCGGGTCAGTCCGGGCTGGAACCAAGGCACTTTGCCTTGGTTCCCGTTGATGGAGTTTCCGCCTTCCCTGGGGCAGCTTGGGGTCCGCGGAGACGCAAGAATTACACACACACCTGTGGGGGAGTCGAGGCGCTTCCCGGGAACTCAGGGCGCACGGGTCGGGGTCAGTCCGGGCTGGAACCAAGGCACTTTGCCTTGGTTCCCGCTGATGGAGTTTCCGCCTTCCCTGGGGCAGCTTGGGGTCCGTGGGGGAGTCGAGGCGCTTCCCGGGAACCCAGGGCGCACGGGTCGGGGTCAGTCCGGCTGGAACCAAGGCACTTTGCCTTGGTTCCCGTTGATGGAGTTTCCGCCTTCCCTGGGGCAGCTTGGGGTCTGTGGGGGGAGTCGAGGCGCTTCCCGGGAACTCAGGGCGCACGGGTCGGGGTCAGTCCGGCTGGAACCAAGGCACTTTGCCTTGGTTCCCGCGTGATGGAGTTTCCGCCTTCCCTGGGGCAGCTTGGGGTCCGCGGAGACGCAAGAATTGGCACACACACCTGTGGGGGGAGTCGAGGCGCTTCCCCGGGAACTCAGGGCGCACGGGTCGGGGTCAGTCCGGGCTGGAACCAAGGCACTTTGCCTTGGTTCCCGCTGATGGAGTTTCCGCCTTCCCTGGGGCAGCTTTGGGTCCGCGGAGACGCAAGAATTACACACACACCTGTGGGGGAGTCGAGGCGCTTCCCCGGGAACTCAGGGCGCACGGGTCGGGGTCAGTCCGGGCTGGAACCAAGGCACTTTGCCTTGGTTCCCGCTGATGGAGTTTCCGCCTTCCCTGGGGCAGCTTGGGGTCCGCGGAGACGCAAGAATTACACACACACCTGTGGGGGAGTCGAGGCGCTTCCCGGGAACTCAGGGCGCACGGGTCGGGTCAGTCCGGGCTGGAAACCAAGGCACTTTGCCTTGGTTCCCGCTGGATGGAGCTTCCGCCTTCCCTGGGGGCAGCTTGGGGTCTGTGGGGGAGTCGAGGCGCTTCCCGGGAACCCAGGGCGCACGGGTCGGGTCAGTCCGGCTGGAACCAAGGCACTTTGCCTTGGTTCCCGCTGATGGAGTTTCCGCCTTCCCTGGGGCAGCTTGGGGTCCGCGGAGACGCAAGAATTACACACACACCTGTGGGGGAGTCGAGGCGCTTCCCGGGAACTCAGGGGGGCACGGGTCGGGGTCAGTCCTGGCTGGAACCAAGGCACTTTGCCTTGGTTCCCGTTGATGGAGTTTCCGCCTTCCCTGGGGCAGCTTGGGGTCTGTGGGGGGAGTCGAGGCGCTTCCCCGGGAACTCAGGGCGCACGGGTCGGGGTCAGTCCGGGCTGGAACCAAGGCACTTTGCCTTGGTTCCCGCTGATGGAGTTTCCGCTCTTCCCTGGGGCAGCTTGGGGTCCGCGGAGACGCAAGAATTACACACACACCTGTGGGGGAGTCGAGGCGCTTCCCCGGGAACTCAGGGCGCACGGGTCGGGTCAGTCCGGGCTGGAAACCAAGGCACTTTGCCTTGGTTCCCGCTGATGGAGTTTCCGCCTTCCCTGGGGCAGCTTGGGGTCCTGTGGGGAGTCGAGGCGCTTCCCGGGAACTCAGGGCGCACGGGTCGGGTCAGTCCGGCTGGAACCAAGGCACTTTGCCTTGGTTCCCGTTGATGGAGTTTCCGCCTTCCCTGGGGCAGCTTGGGGTCCGCTGGAGACGCAAGAATTACACACACACCTGTGGGGGAGTCGAGGCGCTTCCCGGGAACTCAGGGCGCACGGGTCGGGTCAGTCCGGGCTGGAACCAAGGCACTTTGCCTTGGTTCCCGTTGATGGAGTTTCCCGCCTTCCCTGGGGCAGCTTGGGGTCCGCGGAGACGCAAGAATTACACACACACCTGTGGGGGAGTCGAGGCGCTCCCCGGGAACTCAGGGCGCACGGGTCGGGGTCACGGCTGGAACCAAGGCACTTTGCCTTGGTTCCCGCTGATGGAGTTTCCGCCTTCCCTGGGGCAGCTTGGGGTCTGTGGGGGGAGTCGAGGCGCTTCCCGGGAACTCAGGGCGCACGGGTCGGGTCAGTCCGGGCTGGAACCAAGGCACTTTGCCTTGGTTCCCGCTGATGGAGTTTCCGCCTTCCCTGGGGCAGCTTGGGGTCCGCGGAGACGCAAGAATTACACACACACCTGTGGGGGAGTCGAGGCGCTTCCCCGGAACTCAGGGCGCACGGGTCGGGGTCAGTCGGGCTGGAACCAAGGCACTTTGCCTTGGTTCCCGCTGATGGAGTTTCCGCCTTCCCTGGGGCAGCTTGGGGTCCGCGGAGCGCAAGAATTACACACACCTGTGGGGGAGCCGAGGCGCTTCCCGGGAACTCAGGGCGCACGGGTCGGGGTCAGTCCGGGCTGGAACCAAGGCACTTTGCCTTGGTTCCCGCTGATGGAGTTTCCGCCTTCCCTGGGGCAGCTTGGGGTCCGGGGGGGCGCAAGAATTACACACACTGTGGGGGAGTCGAGGCGCTTCCCCGGGAACTCAGGGCGCACGGGTCGGGTCAGTCCGGGCTGGAACCAAGGCACTTTGCCTTGGTTCCCGCTTGATGGAGTTTCCGCCTTCCCTGGGGCAGCTTGGGGTCCGCTGGAGACGCAAGAATTACACACACCTGTGGGGGAGTCGAGGCGCTTCCGGGAACTCAGGGCGCACGGGTCGGGTCAGTCTGGCTGGAACCAAGGCACTTTGCCTTGGTTCCCGCTGATGGAGTTTCCGCCTTCCCTGGGGCAGCTTGGGGTCCGCTGGAGACGCAGAATTACACACACACCTGTGGGGGAGCCGAGGCGCTTCCCCGGGAACTCAGGGCGCACGGGTCGGGGTCAGTCTGGGCTGGAACCAAGGCACTTTGCCTTGGTTCCCGCTGATGGAGTTTCCGCCTTCCCTGGGGCAGCTTGGGGTCCGCGGAGACGCAAGAATTACACACACACCTGTGGGGGAGTCGAGGCGCTTCCCCGGGAACTCAGGGCGCACGGGTCGGGGTCAGTCCGGGCTGGAACCAAGGCACTTTGCCTTGGTTCCCGTTGATGGAGTTTCCGCCTTCCCTGGGGCAGCTTGGGGTCCGCGGAGACGCAAGAATTACACACACACCTGTGGGGGGGAGCCGAGGCGCTTCCCCGGGAACTCAGGGCGCACGGGTCGGGTCAGTCCGGGCTGGAACCAAGGCACTTTGCCTTGGTTCCCGCTGATGGAGCTTCCGCCTTCCCCTGGGGCAGCTTGGGGTCCGCGGAGACGCAAGAATTACACACACACCTGTGGGGGGAGTCGAGGCGCTTCCCCGGGAACTCAGGGCGCACGGGTCGGGGTCAGTCCGGGCTGGAAACCAAGGCACTTTGCCTTGGTTCCCGTTGATGGAGTTTCCGCCTTCCCTGGGGCAGCTTGGGGTCCGCGGAGGCGCAGAATTACCACACACCCGGGGGGGAGTCGAGGCGCTTCCCGGGAACTCAGGGCGCACGGGTCGGGGTCAGTCCGGCTGGAACCAAGGCACTTTGCCTTGGTTCCCGCTGATGGAGTTTCCGCTCTTCCCTGGGGCAGCTTGGGGTCCGCGGAGACGCAAGAATTACACACACACCTGTGGGGGAGTCGAGGCGCTTTCCCCGGGAACTCAGGGCGCACGGGTCGGGGTCAGTCCGGGCTGGAACCAAGGCACTTTGCCTTGGTTCCCGTTGATGGAGTTTCCGCCTTCCCTGGGGCAGCTTGGGGAGAGATCCCACACACCTGTGGGGGAGTCGAGGCGCTTCCCCGGGAACCCAGGGCGCACGGGTCGGGTCAGTTCGGCTGGAACCAAGGCACTTTGCCTTGGTTCCCGCTGATGGAG
The DNA here is from genome assembly GCA_021461705.1 of Cryptotis parvus. Taxonomy (NCBI): domain Eukaryota; kingdom Metazoa; phylum Chordata; class Mammalia; order Eulipotyphla; family Soricidae; genus Cryptotis; species Cryptotis parvus. The sequence continues at coordinate 16,054 of JAJIBD010025933.1, read as the reverse complement.
TTTCCGCCTTCCCTGGGGCAGCTTGGGGTCCGCGGAGACGCAAGAATTACACACACACCTGTGGGGGGAGTCGAGGCGCTTCCCCGGGAACTCAGGGCGCACGGGTCGGGTCAGTCCCGGCTGGAACCAAGGCACTTTGCCTTGGTTCCCGTTGATGGAGTTTCCGCCTTCCCTGGGGCAGCTTGGGGTCCGCGGAGACGCAAGAATTACACACACACCTGTGGGGGGAGTCGAGGCGCTTCCCGGGAACTCAGGGCGCACGGGTCGGGTCAGTCCGGGCTGGAACCAAGGCACTTTGCCTTGGTTCCCGTTGATGGAGTTTCCGCCTTCCCTGGGGCAGCTTGGGGTCTGTGGGGGAGTCGAGGCGCTTCCCGGGAACTCAGGGCGCACGGGTCGGGGTCAGTCCGGCTGGAACCAAGGCACTTTGCCTTGGTTCCCGCTGATGGAGTTTCCGCCTTCCCTGGGGCAGCTTGGGGTCCGCGGAGACGCAAGAATTACACACACACCTGTGGGGGAGTCGAGGCGCTTCCCGGGAACTCAGGGCGCACGGGTCGGGTCAGTCGGGCTGGAACCAAGGCACTTTGCCTTGGTTCCCGCTGATGGAGTTTCCGCCTCTCCCTGGGGCAGCTTGGGGTCCGCGGAGACGCAAGAATTACACACACACCTGTGGGGGAGTCGAGGCGCTTCCCGGGAACTCAGGGCGCACGGGTCGGGTCAGTCCTGGCTGGAACCAAGGCACTTTGCCTTGGTTCCCGCTGATGGAGTTTCCGCCTTCCCTGGGGGCAGCTTGGGGTCCGCACACACACCTGTGGGGGAGTCGAGGCGCTTCCCGGGAACTCAGGGCGCACGGGTCGGGGTCAGTCTGGGCTGGAAACCAAGGCACTTTGCCTTGGTTCCCAAGTTGATGGAGTTTCCGCCTTCCCTGGGGCAGCTTGGGGTCCAACTGTGGGGGAGTCGAGGCGCTTCCCGGGAACTCAGGGCGCACGGGTCGGGTCAGTCCGGGCTGGAACCAAGGCACTTTGCCTTGGTTCCCGTTGATGGAGTTTCCGCCTTCCCTGGGGCAGCTTGGGGTCCGCGGAGACGCAAGAATTACACACACACCTGTGGGGGGAGCCGAGGCGCTTCCCCGGGAACTCAGGGCGCACGGGTCGGGTCAGCCGGCTGGAACCAAGGCACTTTGCCTTGGTTCCCGCTGATGGAGTTTCCGCCTTCCCTGGGGCAGCTTGGGGTCCGGGAAACACACACCTGTGGGGGGAGTCGAGGCGCTCCCGGGAACTCAGGGCGCACGGGTCGGGTCAGTCCGGCTGGAACCAAGGCACTTTGCCTTGGTTCCCGTTGATGGAGTTTCCGCCTTCCCTGGGGCAGCTTGGGGTCCGCGGAGACGCAAGAATTACACACACACCTGTGGGGGGAGTCGAGGCGCTTCCCGGGAACTCAGGGCGCACGGGTCGGGTCAGTCCGGGCTGGAACCAAGGCACTTTTGCCTTGGTTCCCGCTGATGGAGTTTCCGCCTTCCCTGGGGCAGCTTGGGGTCCGCTGGAGACGCAAGAATTACACACACACCTGTGGGGGAGTCGAGGCGCTTCCCCGGGAACTCAGGGCGCACGGGTCGGGGTCAGTCCGGGCTGGAACCAAGGCACTTTGCCTTGGTTCCCGCTGGATGGAGTTTCCGCCTTCCCTGGGGCAGCTTGGGGTCCGCGGAGACGCAAGAATTACACACACACCTGTGGGGGAGTCGAGGCGCTTCCCGGGAACTCAGGGCGCACGGGTCGGGTCAGTCCGGGCTGGAACCAAGGCACTTTGCCTTGGTTCCCGCTGATGGAGTTTCCGCCTCTTCCCTGGGGGCAGCTTGGGGTCCGCGGGACGCAGAATTACCACACACCTGTGGGGGAGCCGAGGCGCTTCCCCGGGAACTCAGGGCGCACGGGTCGGGTCAGTCCGGGCTGGAACCAAGGCACTTTGCCTTGGTTCCCGCTGATGGAGTTTCCGCCTTCCCTGGGGCAGCTTGGGGTCCGCGGAGACGCAAGAATTACCACACACCTGTGGGGGAGTCGAGGCGCTTTCCCGGGAACTCAGGGCGCACGGGTCGGGGTCAGTCTGGCTGGAACCAAGGCACTTTGCCTTGGTTCCCGTCTGATGGAGTTTCCGCCTTCCCTGGGGCAGCTTGGGGTCCGCGGAGACGCAAGAATTACACACACACCTGTGGGGGGAGTCGAGGCGCTTCCCGGGAACTCAGGGCGCACGGGTCGGGTCAGTCCGGCTGGAACCAAGGCACTTTGCCTTGGTTCCCGCTGATGGAGTTTCCGCCTTCCCTGGGGCAGCTTGGGGTCTGTGGGGGGAGTCGAGGCGCTTCCCGGGAACTCAGGGCGCACGGGTCGGGTCAGTCTGGCTGGAACCAAGGCACTTTGCCTTGGTTCCCGCTGATGGAGTTTCCGCCTTCCCTGGGGCAGCTTGGGGTCCCGGAGACGCAAGAATTACACACACACCTGTGGGGGAGCCGAGGCGCTTCCCCGGGAACTCAGGGCGCACGGGTCGGGGTCAGTCCGGGCTGGAAACCAAGGCACTTTGCCTTGGTTCCCGCTGATGGAGTTTCCGCCTTCCCTGGGGCAGCTTGGGGTCCGCGGAGACGCAAGAATTACACACACACCTGTGGGGGAGTCGAGGCGCTTCCCCGGGAACTCAGGGCGCACGGGTCGGGTCAGTCCGGGCTGGAACCAAGGCACTTTGCCTTGGTTCCCGCTGATGGAGTTTCCGCCTTCCCTGGGGCAGCTTGGGGTCCGCTGGAGACGCAAGAATTACACACACACCTGTGGGGGAGTCGAGGCGCTTCCCCGGGAACTCAGGGCGCACGGGTCGGGGTCAGTCCGGGCTGGAAACCAAGGCACTTTGCCTTGGTTCCCGTTGATGGAGTTTCCGCCTTCCCTGGGGCAGCTTGGGGTCCCCGGAGACGCAGAATTACCACACACCTGTGGGGGGAGTCGAGGCGCTTCCCGGGAACTCAGGGCGCACGGGTCGGGGTCAGTCCGGGCTGGAACCAAGGCACTTTGCCTTGGTTCCCGTTGGATGGAGTTTCCGCCTTCCCTGGGGGCAGCTTGGGGTCCGCTGGAGACGCAAGAATTACACACACACCTGTGGGGGAGTCGAGGCGCTTTCCGGGAACTCAGGGCGCACGGGTCGGGTCAGTCCGGGCTGGGAACCAAGGCACTTTGCCTTGGTTCCCGCTGATGGAGTTTCCGCCTTCCCTGGGGCAGCTTGGGGTCCGCGGAGACGCAAGAATTGCACACACACCTGTGGGGGAGCCGAGGCGCTTCCCCGGGAACTCAGGGCGCACGGGTCGGGTCAGTCCGGCTGGAACCAAGGCACTTTGCCTTGGTTCCCGCTGATGGAGTTTCCGCCTTCCCTGGGGCAGCTTGGGGTCCGCGGAGACGCAAGAATTACACACACACCTGTGGGGGAGTCGAGGCGCTTCCCCGGGAACTCAGGGCGCACGGGTCGGGGTCACTCGGCTGGAACCAAGGCACTTTGCCTTGGTTCCCGTTGATGGAGTTTCCGCCTTCCCTGGGGCAGCTTGGGGTCCCCACTGTGGGGGGAGTCGAGGCGCTTTCCGGGAACTCAGGGCGCACGGGTCGGGTCGTCTCGGGCTGGAACCAAGGCACTTTGCCTTGGTTCCCGCTGATGGAGTTTCCGCCTTCCCTGGGGCAGCTTGGGGTCCGCTGGAGACGCAAAGAATTACACACACACCTGTGGGGGAGTCGAGGCGCTTCCCCCGGGAACTCAGGGCGCACGGGTCGGGGTCAGTCCGGCTGGAACCAAGGCACTTTTGCCTTGGTTCCCGTTGATGGAGTTTCCGCCTTCCCTGGGGCAGCTTGGGGTCCGCGGAGACGCAAGAATTGCACACACACCTGTGGGGGGAGTCGAGGCGCTTCCCGGGAACTCAGGGCACGGGTCGGGTCAGTCCGGGCTGGAACCAAGGCACTTTGCCTTGGTTCCCGCTGATGGAGTTTCCGCCTTCCCTGGGGCAGCTTGGGGTCGGGAATGTGGGGGAGTCGAGGCGTTTCCCGGGAACTCAGGGCGCACGGGTCGGGGTCAGTCCGGCTGGAAACCAAGGCACTTTGCCTTGGTTCCCGCTGATGGAGTTTCCGCCTTCCCTGGGGCAGCTTGGGGTCCGCGGAGACGCAAGAATTACACACACACCTGTGGGGGAGTCGAGGCGCTTCCCGGGAACTCAGGGCGCACGGGTCGGGTCAGTCCGGGCTGGAACCAAGGCACTTTGCCTTGGTTCCCGCTGATGGAGTTTCCGCCTTCCCTGGGGCAGCTTGGGGTCCGCTGGAGACGCAAGAATTACACACACACCTGTGGGGGAGTCGAGGCGCTTCCCCGGGAACTCAGGGCGCACGGGTCGGGTCAGTTCGGGCTGGAACCAAGGCACTTTGCCTTGGTTCCCGTTGATGGAGTTTCCGCCTTCCCTGGGGCAGCTTGGGGTCCATGGAGACGCAAGAATTACACACACACCTGTGGGGAGTCGAGGAGGCGCTTCCCGGGAACTCAGGGCGCACGGGTCGGGTCAGTCCGGGCTGGAACCAAGGCACTTTGCCTTGGTTCCCGCTGATGGAGTTTCCGCCTTCCCTGGGGCAGCTTGGGGTCCACATGTGGGGGAGTCGAGGCGCTTCCCGGGAACTCAGGGCGCACGGGTCGGGGTCAGTCCGGCTGGAACCAAGGCACTTTGCCTTGGTTCCCGCTGATGGAGTTTCCGCCTTCCCTGGGGCAGCTTGGGGTCCGCGGAGACGCAAGAATTACACACACACCTGTGGGGGAGTCGAGGCGCTTCCCCGGGAACTCAGGGCGCACGGGTCGGGTCAGTCCTGGCTGGAACCAAGGCACTTTGCCTTGGTTCCCGCTGATGGAGTTTCCGCCTTCCCTGGGGCAGCTTGGGGTCAGAAACACACCTGTGGGGGAGTCGAGGCGCTTCCCCGGGAACTCAGGGCGCACGGGTCGGGTCAGTCCGGGCTGGAACCAAGGCACTTTGCCTTGGTTCCCGCTGATGGAGTTTCCGCCTTCCCTGGGGCAGCTTGGGGTCCGCGGAGACGCAAGAATTACACACACACCTGTGGGGGGGAGTCGAGGCGCTTCCCGGGAACCCAGGGCGCACGGGTCGGGTCAGTCCGGGCTGGAAACCAAGGCACTTTGCCTTGGTTCCCGTTGATGGAGTTTCCGCCTTCCCTGGGGCAGCTTGGGGTCCGCGGAGACGCAAGAATTACACACACACCTGTGGGGGAGTCGAGGCGCTTCCCCGGGAACTCAGGGCGCACGGGTCGGGGTCAGTCCGGGCTGGAACCAAGGCACTTTGCCTTGGTTCCCGTTGGATGGAGTTTCCGCCTTCCCTGGGGCAGCTTGGGGTCCGCGGAGACGCAAGAATTGCACACACACCTGTGGGGAGCCGAGGCGCTTCCCGGGAACTCAGGGCGCACGGGTCGGGTCAGTCCGGGCTGGAACCAAGGCACTTTGCCTTGGTTCCCGCTGATGGAGTTTCCGCCTTCCCTGGGGCAGCTTGGGGTCCCACGGAGACGCAAGAATTACCACACACCTGTGGGGGGAGTCGAGGCGCTTCCCGGGAACTCAGGGCGCACGGGTCGGGTCAGTCCGGGCTGGAACCAAGGCACTTTGCCTTGGTTCCCGCTGATGGAGTTTCCGCCTTCCCCTGGGGCAGCTTGGGGTCGGGGAGGCGAATTACCCACACCCTGTGGGGGAGCCGAGGCGCTTCCCCGGGAACTCAGGGCGCACGGGTCGGGGTCAGTCCGGGCTGGAACCAAGGCACTTTGCCTTGGTTCCCGCTGATGGAGTTTCCGCCTTCCCTGGGGCAGCTTGGGGTCCGCGGAGACGCAAGAATTACACACACACCTGTGGGGGAGCCGAGGCGCTTCCCGGGAACTCAGGGCGCACGGGTCGGGTCAGTCCGGCTGGAACCAAGGCACTTTGCCTTGGTTCCCGCTGATGGAGCTTCCGCCTTCCCTGGGGCAGCTTGGGGTCCGCGGAGACGCAAGAATTACACACACACCTGTGGGGGAGTCGAGGCGCTTCCCGGGAACTCAGGGCGCACGGGTCGGGGTCAGTCCGGGCTGGAACCAAGGCACTTTGCCTTGGTTCCCGCTGATGGAGTTTCCGCCTTCCCTTGGGGCAGCTTGGGGTCCGCGGAGACGCAAGAATTACACACACACCTGTGGGGGAGTCGAGGCGCTTCCCCGGGAACTCAGGGCGCACGGGTCGGGTCAGTCCGGGCTGGAACCAAGGCACTTTGCCTTGGTTCCCTGTGATGGAGTTTCCGCCTTCCCTGGGGCAGCTTGGGGTCACTGTGGGGGAGTCGAGGCGCTTCCCGGGAACTCAGGGCGCACGGGTCGGGGTCAGTTCTGGCTGGAACCAAGGCACTTTGCCTTGGTTCCCGTTGATGGAGTTTCCGCCTTCCCTGGGGCAGCTTGGGGTCCGCGGAGACGCAAGAATTACACACACACCTGTGGGGGGGAGTCGAGGCGCTTCCCGGGAACTCAGGGCGCACGGGTCGGGGTCAGTCCGGGCTGGAACCAAGGCACTTTGCCTTGGTTCCCGCTGATGGAGTTTCCGCTCTTCCCTGGGGCAGCTTGGGGTCCGCGGAGACGCAAGAATTGCACACACACCTGTGGGGGGAGCCGAGGCGCTTCCCGGGAACTCAGGGCGCACGGGTCGGGGTCAGTCCGGGCTGGAACCAAGGCACTTTGCCTTGGTTCCCCTGCTGATGGAGTTTCCGCCTTCCCTGGGGCAGCTTGGGGTCCGCGGAGCGCGATCACACACACCTGTGGGGGAGTCGAGGCGCTTCCCGGGAACTCAGGGCGCACGGGTCGGGGTCAGCCTGGGCTGGAACCAAGGCACTTTGCCTTGGTTCCCGCTGATGGAGTTTCCGCCTTCCCTGGGGCAGCTTGGGGTCCGCGGAGACGCAAGAATTACACACACACCTGTGGGGGAGTCGAGGCGCTTCCCGGGAACTCAGGGCGCACGGGTCGGGGTCAGCCCGGCTGGAACCAAGGCACTTTTGCCTTGGTTCCCGCTGATGGAGTTTCCGCCTTCCCTGGGGCAGCTTGGGGTCCGCGGAGACGCAAGAATTACACACACACCTGTGGGGGGAGTCGAGGCGCTTCCCCGGGAACTCAGGGCGCACGGGTCGGGTCAGTCCGGGCTGGAACCAAGGCACTTTGCCTTGGTTCCCGTTGATGGAGTTTCCGCCTTCCCTGGGGCAGCTTGGGGTCCGCGCAGAATTACCCACACCTGTGGGGGAGTCGAGGCGCTTCCCCGGGAACTCAGGGGGCACGGGTCGGGGTCAGTCTGGCTGGAACCAAGGCACTTTGCCTTGGTTCCCGCTGATGGAGTTTCCGCCTTCCCTGGGGCAGCTTGGGGTCCGCTGGAGACGCAAGAATTACACACACACCTGTGGGGGAGTCGAGGCGCTTTCCCGGGAACTCAGGGCGCACGGGTCGGGTCAGTCCTGGCTGGAACCAAGGCACTTTGCCTTGGTTCCCGTTGATGGAGCTTCCGCCTCTCCCTGGGGGCAGCTTGGGGTCCGTGGGGGGAGCCGAGGCGCTTCCCGGGAACTCAGGGCGCACGGGTCGGGTCAGTCCGGGCTGGAACCAAGGCACTTTGCCTTGGTTCCCGCTGATGGAGTTTCCGCTCTTCCCTGGGGCAGCTTGGGGTCCGCGGAGATGCAAGAATTACACACACACCTGTGGGGGGAGTCGAGGCGCTTCCCGGGAACTCAGGGCGCACGGGTCGGGTCAGTCCGGGCTGGAACCAAGGCACTTTGCCTTGGTTCCCGTTGATGGAGTTTCCGCCTTCCCTGGGGCAGCTTGGGGTCCGCGGAGACGCAAGAATTACCACACACCTGTGGGGGGGAGTCGAGGCGCTTCCCCGGGAACTCAGGGCGCACGGGTCGGGCAGTCCGGCTGGAAACCAAGGCACTTTGCCTTGGTTCCCGCTGATGGAGTTTCCGCCTTCCCTGGGGCAGCTTGGGGTCCCGGAGCCAGAATTACACACACCTGTGGGGAGTCGAGGCGCTTCCCCGGGAACTCAGGGCGCACGGGTCGGGGTCAGTCCGGGCTGGAAACCAAGGCACTTTGCCTTGGTTCCCGCTGATGGAGTTTCCGCCTTCCCTGGGGCAGCTTGGGGTCCGTGGAGACGCAAGAATTACACACACACCTGTGGGGGAGCTCGAGGCGCTTCCCGGGAACTCAGGGCGCACGGGTCGGGTCAGTCCGGGCTGGAACCAAGGCACTTTGCCTTGGTTCCCGCTGATGGAGTTTCCGCCTTCCCTGGGGCAGCTTGGGTCTGTGTGGGGAGTCGAGGCGCTTCCCCGGGAACTCAGGGCGCACGGGTCGGGTCAGTCCGGCTGGAACCAAGGCACTTTGCCTTGGTTCCCCGCTGATGGAGTTTCCGCCTTCCCTGGGGCAGCTTGGGGTCCGCTGGAGACGCAAGAATTACACACACACCTGTGGGGGAGTCGAGGCGCTTCCCGGGAACTCAGGGCGCAGCGGGTCGGGTCTCGGGCTGGAACCAAGGCACTTTGCCTTGGTTCCCGTTGATGGAGTTTCCCGCCTTCCCTGGGGCAGCTTGGGGTCCGCTGGAGACGCAAGAATTACACACACACCTGTGGGGGAGCCGAGGCGCTTCCCGGGAACTCAGGGCGCACGGGTCGGGTCAGTCCGGGCTGGAACCAAGGCACTTTGCCTTGGTTCCCCGCTGATGGAGTTTCCGCCTTCCCTGGGGCAGCTTGGGGTCCGCGGAGACGCAAGAATTACACACACACCTGTGGGGGAGTCGAGGCGCTTCCCGGGAACTCAGGGCGCACGGGTCGGGTCAGTCCGGGCTGGAACCAAGGCACTTTGCCTTGGTTCCCGCTGATGGAGTTTCCGCCTTCCCTGGGGCAGCTTTGGGGTCCGCGGAGACGCAAGAATTACCACACACCTGTGGGGAGTCGAGGCGCTTCCCCGGGAACTCAGGGCGCACGGGTCGGGTCAGTCCGGGCTGGAACCAAGGCACTTTGCCTTGGTTCCCGCTGATGGAGTTTCCGCCTTCCCTGGGGCAGCTTGGGGTCCGCGGAGACGCAAGAATTACCACACACCTGTGGGGGAGTCGAGGCGCTTCCCGGGAACTCAGGGCGCACGGGTCGGGTCAGCCGGCTGGAACCAAGGCACTTTGCCTTGGTTCCCGTTGATGGAGTTTCCGCCTTCCCCTGGGGCAGCTTGGGGTCCGTGGAGACGCAAGAATTACACACACACCTGTGGGGGAGCCGAGGCGCTTCCCGGGAACTCAGGGCGCACGGGTCGGGTCAGTCCGGGCTGGAACCAAGGCACTTTGCCTTGGTTCCCGCTGATGGAGTTTCCGCCTTCCCTGGGGCAGCTTGGGGTCCAAGGAGACGCAAGAATTACCACACACCTGTGGGGGGAGTCGAGGCGCTTCCCCGGGAACTCAGGGCGCACGGGTCGGGTCAGTCCGGGCTGGAACCAAGGCACTTTGCCTTGGTTCCCGCTGATGGAGTTTCCGCCTTCCCTGGGGCAGCTTGGGGTCCCGGGAGGCGCCAAGAATTACACACACCTGTGGGGGAGTCGAGGCGCTTCCCGGGAACTCAGGGCGCACGGGTCGGGGTCAGTCCTGGCTGGAACCAAGGCACTTTGCCTTGGTTCCCGCTGATGGAGTTTCCGCCTTCCCCTGGGGCAGCTTGGGGTCCGCGGAGACGCAAGAATTACACACACACCTGTGGGGGGAGTCGAGGCGCTTCCCGGGGAACTCAGGGCGCACGGGTCGGGTCAGTCTGGGCTGGAACCAAGGCACTTTGCCTTGGTTCCCGCTGATGGAGTTTCCGCCTTCCCTGGGGCAGCTTGGGGTCGGGGAAGCAAGAATTACTCACACACCTGTGGGGAGTCGAGGCGCTTCCCGGGAACTCAGGGCGCACGGGTCGGGGTCAGTCCGGGCTGGAACCAAGGCACTTTGCCTTGGTTCCCGCTGATGGAGTTTCCGCCTTCCCCTGGGGCAGCTTGGGGTCCACGGAGACGCAAGAATTACACACACCTGTGGGGGGAGTCGAGGCGCTTCCCGGGAACTCAGGGCGCACGGGTCGGGTCAGTCCGGGCTGGAACCAAGGCACTTTGCCTTGGTTCCCGCTGATGGAGTTTCCGCCTTCCCCTGGGGCAGCTTGGGGTCCGCGGAGACGCAAGAATTACACACACACCTGTGGGGGAGTCGAGGCGCTTCCCGGGAACTCAGGGCGCGACGGGTCGGGGTCAGTCTGGGCTGGAACCAAGGCACTTTGCCTTGGTTCCCGCTGATGGAGTTTCCGCCTTCCCTGGGGCAGCTTGGGGTCAAAACCTGTGGGGGAGTCGAGGCGCTTCCCCGGGAACTCAGGGCGCACGGGTCGGGTCAGTCCGGGCTGGAAACCAAGGCACTTTGCCTTGGTTCCCGTTGGATGGAGCTTCCGCCTTCCCTGGGGCAGCTTGGGGTCCGCTGGAGACGCAAGAATTACACACACACCTGTGGGGGAGTCGAGGCGCTTCCCCGGGAACTCAGGGCGCACGGGTCGGGTCAGTCCGGGCTGGAACCAAGGCACTTTGCCTTGGTTCCCGCTTGATGGAGTTTCCGCCTTCCCTGGGGCAGCTTGGGGTCCGCGGAGACGCAAGAATTGCACACACACCTGTGGGGGAGTCGAGGCGCTTCCCCGGGAACTCAGGGCGCACGGGTCGGGTCAGTCCGGGCTGGAACCAAGGCACTTTGCCTTGGTTCCCGCTGATGGAGTTTCCGCCTTCCCTGGGGCAGCTTGGGGTCCACTGGGGGGAGTCGAGGCGCTTCCCGGGAACTCAGGGCGCACGGGTCGGGGTCAGTCCGGCTGGAACCAAGGCACTTTGCCTTGGTTCCCGCTGATGGAGTTTCCGCCTTCCCTGGGGCAGCTTGGGGTCCGCTGGGAGACGCAAGAATTACACACACACCTGTGGGGGAGTCGAGGCGCTTCCCGGGAACTCAGGGCGCACGGGTCGGGTCAGTCCGGGCTGGAACCAAGGCACTTTGCCTTGGTTCCCGCTGATGGAGTTTCCGCCTTCCCCTGGGGCAGCTTGGGGTCCGCGGAGACGCAAGAATTACACACACACCTGTGGGGGAGTCGAGGCGCTTCCCCGGGAACTCAGGGCGCACGGGTCGGGTCAGTCCGGCTGGAACCAAGGCACTTTGCCTTGGTTCCCGTTGATGGAGTTTCCGCCTTCCCTGGGGCAGCTTGGGGTCCGCTGGAGACGCAAGAATTACACACACACCTGTGGGGGAGTCGAGGCGCTTCCCGGGAACTCAGGGCGCACGGGTCGGGGTCAGTCCGGGCTGGAACCAAGGCACTTTGCCTTGGTTCCCGCTGATGGAGTTTCCCGCCTTCCCTGGGGCAGCTTGGGGTCCGCGGAGACGCAAGAATTACACACACACCTGTGGGGAGTCGAGGCGCTTCCCGGGAACTCAGGGCGCACGGGTCGGGTCAGTCGGGCTGGAACCAAGGCACTTTGCCTTGGTTCCCGCTGATGGAGTTTCCGCCTTCCCTGGGGCAGCTTGGGGTCCCACACACCTGTGGGGGGAGCCGAGGCGCTTCCCGGGAACTCAGGGCGCACGGGTCGGGTCAGTCCGGCTGGAACCAAGGCACTTTGCCTTGGTTCCCGCTGATGGAGTTTCCGCCTTCCCTGGGGCAGCTTGGGGTCCGCGGAGACGCAAGAATTACACACACACCTGTGGGGGGAGCCGAGGCGCTTCCCGGGAACTCAGGGCGCACGGGTCGGGTCAGTCCGGCTGGAACCAAGGCACTTTGCCTTGGTTCCCGCTGATGGAGTTTCCGCCTTCCCTGGGGCAGCTTGGGGTCCGCGGAGACGCAAGAATTACACACACACCTGTGGGGGAGTCGAGGCGCTTCCCCGGGAACTCAGGGCGCACGGGTCGGGTCAGTTCGGTGGAACCAAGGCACTTTGCCTTGGTTCCCGCTGATGGAGTTTCCGCCTTCCCTGGGGCAGCTGGGGTCTGTGGGGGAGTCGAGGCGCTTCCCGGGAACTCAGGGCGCACGGGTCGGGTCAGTCTGGCTGGAACCAAGGCACTTTGCCTTGGTTCCCGCTGATGGAGTTTCCGCCTTCCCTGGGGCAGCTTGGGGTCCGCGGAGACGCAAGAATTACACACACCTGTGGGGGGAGTCGAGGCGCTTCCCGGGAACTCAGGGCGCACGGGTCGGGTCAGTCCGGGCTGGAACCAAGGCACTTTGCCTTGGTTCCCGTTGATGGAGTTTCCGCCTTCCCTGGGGCAGCTTGGGGTCCTGTGGGGGAGCCGAGGCGCTTCCCGGGAACTCAGGGCGCACGGGTCGGGTCAGTCCGGGCTGGAACCAAGGCACTTTGCCTTGGTTCCCGCTGATGGAGTTTCCGCCTTCCCTGGGGCAGCTTGGGGTCCGCGGAGACGCAAGAATTACACACACACCTGTGGGGGGAGTCGAGGCGCTTCCCGGGAACTCAGGGCGCACGGGTCGGGTCAGTCCGGGCTGGAACCAAGGCACTTTGCCTTGGTTCCCGCTGATGGAGTTTCCGCCTTCCCTGGGGCAGCTTGGGGTCCGCGGAGACGCAAGAATTACACACACACCTGTGGGGGGGAGTCGAGGCGCTTCCCGGGAACTCAGGGCGCACGGGTCGGGGTCAGTCCGGGCTGGAAACCAAGGCACTTTGCCTTGGTTCCCGTTGATGGAGTTTCCGCCTTCCCTGGGGCAGCTTGGGGTCCGCGGAGACGCAAGAATTACCCACACACCTGTGGGGGGAGTCGAGGCGCTTCCCCGGGAACTCAGGGCGCACGGGTCGGGGTCAGTCCGGGCTGGAACCAAGGCACTTTGCCTTGGTTCCCGCTGATGGAGTTTCCGCCTTCCCTGGGGCAGCTTGGGGTCCGCGGAGACGCAAGAATTACCACACACCTGTGGGGGAGTCGAGGCGCTTCCCCGGGAACTCAGGGCGCACGGGTCGGGGTCAGTCCGGGCTGGAACCAAGGCACTTTGCCTTGGTTCCCCGCTGATGGAGTTTCCGCCTTCCCTGGGGCAGCTTGGGGTCCGCGGAGACGCAAGAATTACACACACACCTGTGGGGAGCCGAGGCGCTTCCCGGGAACTCAGGGCGCACGGGTCGGGTCAGTCCGGCTGGAACCAAGGCACTTTGCCTTGGTTCCCGCTGATGGAGTTTCCGCCTTCCCTTGGGCAGCTTGGGGTCCTGTGGGGGAGTCGAGGCGCTCCCGGGAACTCAGGGCGCACGGGTCGGGGTCAGTCCGGGCTGGAACCAAGGCACTTTGCCTTGGTTCCCGCTGATGGAGTTTCCGCTCTTCCCTGGGGCAGCTTGGGGTCCGCTGGAGACGCAAGAATTACACACACACCTGTGGGGGAGTCGAGGCGCTTCCCGGAACTCAGGGCGCACGGGTCGGGGTCAGTCCGGCTGGAACCAAGGCACTTTGCCTTGGTTCCCGCTGATGGAGTTTCCGCCTTCCCTGGGGCAGCTTGGGGTCTGTGGGGAGTCGAGGCGCTTTCCCGGGAACTCAGGGCGCACGGGTCGGGTCAGTCTGGGCTGGAACCAAGGCACTTTGCCTTGGTTCCCGCTGATGGAGTTTCCGCCTTCCCTGGGGCAGCTTGGGGTCCGCGGAGACGCAAGAATTACACACACACCTGTGGGGGGAGCCGAGGCGCTTCCCGGGAACTCAGGGCGCACGGGTCGGGTCAGTCCGGGCTGGAACCAAGGCACTTTGCCTTGGTTCCCGCTGATGGAGTTTCCGCCTTCCCTGGGGCAGCTTGGGGTCCGTGGTTGGGGAGCCGAGGCGCTTCCCGGGAACTCAGGGCGCACGGGTCGGGTCAGTCCGGGCTGGAACCAAGGCACTTTGCCTTGGTTCCCGCTGATGGAGTTTCCGCCTTCCCTGGGGCAGCTTGGGCTCCGTGGGGGAGTCGAGGCGCTTCCCTGGAACTCAGGGCGCACGGGTCGGGGTCAGTCTGGGCTGGAACCAAGGCACTTTGCCTTGGTTCCCGCTTGATGGAGTTTCCGCCTTCCCTGGGGCAGCTTGGGGTCCGCGGAGACGCAAGAATTACTCACACACCTGTGGGGGAGTCGAGGCGCTTCCCGGGAACTCAGGGCGCACGGGTCGGGTCAGTCCGGCTGGAACCAAGGCACTTTGCCTTGGTTCCCGCTGATGGAGTTTCCGCCTTCCCTGGGGCAGCTTGGGGCGAGACGCCAATTACACTCACACCTGTGGGGGAGCCGAGGCGCTTCCCGGGAACTCAGGGCGCACGGGTCGGGGTCAGTCCGGCTGGAACCAAGGCACTTTGCCTTGGTTCCTGCTGATGGAGTTTCCGCCTTCCCTGGGGCAGCTTGGGGTCCGCGGAGACGCTAAGAATTACACACACACCTGTGGGGGGAGTCGAGGCGCTTCCCCGGGAACTCAGGGCGCACGGGTCGGGTCAGTCCGGGCTGGAACCAAGGCACTTTGCCTTGGTTCCTGCTGATGGAGTTTCCGCCTTCCCTGGGGCAGCTTGGGGTCCCCGGAGACGCAAGAAACTCACACACACCTGTGGGGGGAGTCGAGGCGCTTCCCTGGGAACTCAGGGCGCAGTCGGGTCAGTCCGGGCTGGAACCAAGGCACTTTGCCTTGGTTCCCGTTGATGGAGTTTCCGCCTTCCCTGGGGCAGCTTGGGGTCCCGGAGGACCAAGAATTACACACACCCTGTGGGGGAGCCGAGGCGCTTCCCGGGAACTCAGGGCGCACGGGTCGGGGTCAGTCCGGCTGGAAACCAAGGCACTTTTGCCTTGGTTCCCGTTGATGGAGTTTCCGCTCTTCCCTGGGGCAGCTTGGGGTCCGCGGAGACGCAAGAATTACACACACACCTGTGGGGGAGTCGAGGCGCTTCCCGGGAACTCAGGGCGCACGGGTCGGGTCAGTCCGGGCTGGAACCAAGGCACTTTGCCTTGGTTCCCGTTGATGGAGTTTCCGCTTCTTCCCTGGGGCAGCTTGGGGTCAACTGTGGGGGAGTCGGAGGCGCTTCCCCGGGAACTCAGGGCGACGGGTCGGGTCAGTCCGGTCTGGAACCAAGGCACTTTGCCTTGGTTCCCGCTGATGGAGTTTCCGCCTTCCCTGGGGCAGCTTGGGGTCCGCGGAGACGCAAGAATTACACACACACCAGTGGGGAGCCGAGGCGCTTCCCGGGAACTCAGGGCGCACGGGTCGGGTCAGTCCGGGCTGGAACCAAGGCACTTTGCCTTGGTTCCCGTTATGGAGCTTCCGCCTTCCCTGGGGGCAGCTTGGGGTCCCTGTGGGGGAGCCGAGGCGCTTCCCGGAACTCAGGGCGCACGGGTCGGGGTCAGTCCGGCTTGAACCAAGGCACTTTGCCTTGGTTCTCGCTGATGGAGTTTCCGCCTTCCCTGGGGCAGCTTGGGTCCGCGGAGACGCAAGAATTACACACACACCTGTGGGGGAGCCGAGGGCTTTTCCCGAAAACTCAGGGGCACGGGTCGGGTCAGTCCGGCTGGAACCAAGGCACTTTGCCTTGGTTCCCAGTTGATGGAGTTCCCGCCTTCCCTGGGGCAGCTTGGGGTCCGCGGAGACGCAAGAATTACACACACACCTGTGGGGGAGTCGAGGCGCTTCCCGGGAACTCAGGGCGCACGGTCGGGTTCAGTCCGGGCTGGAACCAAGGCACTTTGCCTTGGTTCCCCGCTGATGGAGTTTCCGCCTTTCCTGGGGCAGCTTGGGGTCTGTGGGGGAGTCGAGGCGTTTCCCCGGGAACTCAGGCGCACGGGTCGGGTCATCTGGCTGGAACCAAGGTCTTTGCCTTGGTTCCCGTTGATGGAGTTTCCGCTCTTCCCTGGGGCAGCTTGGGTCCATGGAGACGCAAGAATTACACACACACCTGTGGGGGAGTCGAGGCGCTTTCCGGGAACTCAGGGGGCACGGGTCGGGTCAACTGGCTGGAACCAAGGCACTTTGCCTTGGTTCCTGCTGATGGAGTTTCCGCCTTCCC
>JAJIBD010025932.1:0-21157 GCA_021461705.1 Cryptotis parvus | reverse complement strand
CTCAGGGCCATCGGTCGGGTCATCTAGGCTGGAGCCAAGGCACTTTGCCTTGGTTCCCGTTGATGGAGTTTCCGCTCTTCCCTGGGGCAGCGTCTTTGGGTCTGTGGGGAGTCGAGGCGCTTCCGGGGAACTCAGGGGCACGTGGTCGGGTCTGTCCGGCTGGAACCAAGGCACTTTGCCTTGGTTCCCGTGCGATGGAGTTTCCACTCTTCCCTGGGGCAGCTTGGGGTCCGCGGAGACGCAAGAATTACACACACACCTGTGGGGAGTCGAGGCGCTTCCGGGAACTCAGGGCGAAGGGTCGGGTCAGCTCCCTGGAACCAAGGCACTTTGCCTTGGTTCCCGTTGATGGAGTCTCCGCCTTCCCTGGGGCAGCTTGCCCTGTGGGGGGGAGCCGAGGCGCTTCCCGGAACTCAGGGGCGCACGGGTCGGGTCAGTTCGGCTGGAACCAAGGCACTTTGCCTTGGTTCCTGCTGATGGAGTTTCCGCCTTCCCTGGGGCAGCTTGGGGTCCGCGGAGACGCAAGAATTACACACACACCTGTGGGGGGGGAGTCGAGGCGCTTCCGGGAACTCAGGGCACGGGTCGGGTCTCCGTTCTGGCTGGAACCAAGGCACTTTGCCTTGGTTCCCGCTGATGGAGTTTCCGCCTTCCCTGGGGCAGCTTGGGGTCCGCTGGAGACGCAAGAATTGCACACACACCTGTGGGGGAGTCGAGGCGCTTCCGGGAACTCAGGGCGCACGGGTCGGGGGTCAGCTCGGCTGGAACCAAGGCACTTTTGCCTTGGTTCCCGTTGATGGAGTTTCCCGCTTCCCTGGGGCAGCTTGGGGTCCGCGGGAGACGCAAGAATTACACACACACCGGGGTGGGGGAAGTCGAGGCGCTTCCCGGGAACTCAGGGCGCACGGGTCGGGTCAGTCTGGCTGGAACCAAGGCACTTTGCCTTGGTTCCCGTTGATGGAGTTTCCGCCTTCCCTGGGGCAGCTTCGGGGTCCGTGGGTGGGGAGTCGAGGCGCTTCCCGGGAACTCAGGGCGCACGGGTCGGGTCAGTCTGGCTGGAACCAAGGCACTTTGCCTTGGTTCCCCGTGATGGAGTTTCCGCCTTCCCTGGGGCAGCTTGGGGTCCGCTGGAGACGCAAGAATTACACACACACCCGTGGGGAGTCGAGGCGCTTCCCGGGGAACTCAGGGCGCACGGGTCGGGTCAGTCTGGCTGGAACCAAGGCACTTTGCCTTGGTTCCCGCTGATGGAGTTTCCGCCTTCCCTGGGGCAGCTTGGGGTCCGCGGAGACGCAAGAATTACGCACACACCTGTGGGGGAGTCGAGGCGCTTCCCCGGGAACTCAGGGCGCACGGGTCGGGTCAACCGGCTGGAACCAAGGCACTTTGCCTTGGTTCCCGTTGATGGAGTTTCCGCCTTCCCTGGGGCAGCTTGGGGTCCGCTGGAGACGCAAGAATTACACACACACCTGTGGGGGAGAGCCGAGGCGCTTCCCGGGAACTCAGGGCGCACGGGTCGGGTCAGTCCGGGCTGGAACCAAGGCACTTTGCCTTGGTTCCCGTTGATGGAGTTTCCGCCTTCCCCTGGGGCAGCTTGGGGTCCGGGGGGAGTCGAGGCGCTTCCCGGGAACTCAGGGCGCACGGGTCGGGGTCAGTCTGGCTGGAACCAAGGCACTTTGCCTTGGTTCCCGCTGATGGAGTTTCCGCCTTCCCTGGGGCAGCTTGGGGTCCGTGGGGGGGAGCCGTGGCGCTTCCCCGGGAACTTAGGGCACGGGTCGGGTCAGTTCGGGGCTGGAACCAAGGCACTTTGCCTTGGTTCCCGCTGATGGAGTTTCCGCCTTCCCTGGGGCAGCTTGGGGTCCGCTGGAGACGCAAGAATTACGCACACACCTGTGGGGGAGTCGAGGCGCTTCCCGGGAACTCAGGGCGCACGGGTCGGGTCAGTCGGCTGGAACCAAGGCACTTTGCCTTGGTTCCCGCTGATGGAGTTTCCGCCTCCCTGGGGCAGCTTGGGGGTCTGTGGGGGGGAGCCGAGGCGCTTCCCGGGAACTCAGGGCACGGGTCGGGTCAGTCTGGCTGGAACCAAGGCACTTTGCCTTGGTTCCCGTTGATGGAGTTTCCGCCTTCCCTGGGGCAGCTTGGGGTCCGCGGAGACGCAAGAATTACACACACCTGTGGGGGGGAGTCGAGGCGCTTCCCGGGAACTCAGGGCGCACGGGTCGGGTCGGTCCGGCTGGAACCAAGGCACTTTGCCTTGGTTCCCGCTGGATGGAGTTTCCGCCTTCCCTGGGGCAGCTTGGGGTCGGGCCCACCTGTGGGGGAGTCGAGGCGCTTCCCCGGGAACTCAGGGCGCACGGGTCGGGGTCAGTCCGGCTGGAAACCAAGGCACTTTTGCCTTGGTTCCCGTTGATGGAGTTTCCGCCTTCCCTGGGGCAGCTTGGGGTCCGCGGAGACGCAAGAATTTCACACACACCTGTGGGGGGAGTCGAGGCGCTTCCCGGGAACTCAGGGCGCACGGGTCGGGGTCAGCCGGGAGAACCAAGGCACTTTGCCTTGGTTCCCGCTGATGGAGTTTCCGCTCTCCCTGGGGCAGCTTGGGGTCCTGTGGGGGAGCCGAGGCGCTTCCCGGGAACTCAGGGCCACGGGTCGGGTCAGTCCGGCTGGAACCAAGGCACTTTGCCTTGGTTCCCGCTGATGGAGTTTCCGCCTTCCCTGGGGCAGCTTGGGGTCCGCGGAGACGCAAGAATTACACACACACCTGTGGGGGGAGTCGAGGCGCTTCCGGGAACTCAGGGCGCACGGGTCGGGTCAGTCCGGCTGGAACCAAGGCACTTTGGCCTTGGTTCCCGCTGATGGAGTTTCCGCTCTTCCCTGGGGCAGCTTGGGGTCCGCTGGAGACGCAAGAATTACACACACACCTGTGGGGGAGCCGAGGCGCTTCCCGGGAACTCAGGGCGCACGGGTCGGGTCAGTCCTGGCTGGAACCAAGGCACTTTGCCTTGGTTCCCGCTGATGGAGTTTCCGCCTTCCCTGGGGCAGCTTGGGGTCCGCTGGAGACGCAAGAATTACACACACACCTGTGGGGGGGAGCCGAGGCGCTTCCCGGGAACTCAGGGCGCACGGGTCGGGGTCAGTCCGGGCTGGAACCAAGGCACTTTGCCTTGGTTCCCCGTTGATGGAGTTTCCGCCTTCCCTGGGGCAGCTTGGGGTCTGTGGGGGAGTCGAGGCGCTTCCCGGGAACTCAGGGCGCACGGGTCGGGGTCAGCTCGGCTGGAACCAAGGCACTTTGCCTTGGTTCCCGCTGATGGAGTTTCCGCCTTCCCTGGGGCAGCTTGGGGTCCTGTGGGGGAGTCGAGGCGCTTCCCCGGGAACTCAGGGCGCACGGGTCGGGTCAGTCCGGCTGGAACCAAGGCACTTTGCCTTGGTTCCCGTTGATGGAGTTTCCGCCTTCCCTGGGGCAGCTTGGGGTCCGCTGGAGACGCAAGAATTACGCACACACCTGTGGGGGAGTCGAGGCGCTTCCCGGAACTCAGGGCGCACGGGTCGGGTCAGTCCGGCTGGAACCAAGGCACTTTGCCTTGGTTCCCCGCTGATGGAGTTTCCGCCTTCCCTGGGGCAGCTTGGGGTCCGCGGAGACGCAAGAATTACACACACACCTGTGGGGGAGTCGAGGCGCTTCCCGGGAACTCAGGGCGCACGGGTCGGGTCAGTCCGGGCTGGAACCAAGGCACTTTGCCTTGGTTCCCGTTGATGGAGCTTCCGCCTTCCCTGGGGCAGCTTGGGGTCGGCCAACTGTGGGGGAGTCGAGGCGCTTCCCGGGAACTCAGGGCGCACGGGTCGGGTCAGTCCGGCTGGAACCAAGGCACTTTGCCTTGGTTCCCGTTGATGGAGTTTCCGCCTTCCCTGGGGCAGCTTGGGGTCCCGCGGAGACGCAAGAATTACACACACACCTGTGGGGGGGAGCCGAGGCGCTTCCCGGGAACCCAGGGCGCACGGGTCGGGTCAGTCCGGCTGGAACCAAGGCACTTTGCCTTGGTTCCCGCTGATGGAGTTTCCGCCTTCCCTGGGGCAGCTTGGGGGCGCCCAAGAATTACACACACCTGTGGGGGGGAGCCGAGGCGCTTCCCGGGAACTCAGGGGCGCACGGGTCGGGTCAGTTCGGGCTGGAACCAAGGCACTTTGCCTTGGTCCCGCTGATGGAGTTTCCGCCTTCCCCTGGGGCAGCTTGGGGTCCGCGGAGACGCAAGAATTACGCACACACCTGTGGGGGGAGCCGAGGCGCTTCCCGGGAACTCAGGGCGCACGGGTCGGGTCAGTCCGGGCTGGAACCAAGGCACTTTGCCTTGGTTCCCGCTGATGGAGTTTCCGCCTTCCCTGGGGCAGCTTGGGGTCCTCGGAGACGCAAGAATTACGCACACACCTGTGGGGGAGTCGAGGCGCTTCCCCGGGAACTCAGGGCGCACGGGTCGGGGTCAGTTCGGGCTGGAACCAAGGCACTTTGCCTTGGTTCCCGTTGATGGAGTTTCCGCCTTCCCTGGGGCAGCTTGGGGTCCGCTGGAGACGCAAGAATTACGCACACACCTGGGGGGAGTCGAGGCGCTTCCCGGGAACTCAGGGCGCACGGGTCGGGTCAGTCCGGCTGGAACCAAGGCACTTTGCCTTGGTTCCCGCTGATGGAGTTTCCGCCTTCCCCTGGGGCAGCTTGGGGTCCGCGGAGACGCAAGAATTACACACACCTGTGGGGGAGTCGAGGCGCTTCCCGGGAACTCAGGGCGCACGGGTCGGGTCAGTCCGGCTGGAACCAAGGCACTTTGCCTTGGTTCCCGCTGATGGAGTTTCCGCCTTCCCTGGGGCAGCTTGGGGTCCGCGGAGACGCAAGAATTACACACACACCTGTGGGGGAGTCGAGGCGCTTCCCGGGAACTCAGGGCGCATGGGTCGGGGTCAGTCCGGGCTGGAACCAAGGCACTTTGCCTTGGTTCCCGCTGATGGAGTTTCCGCCTTCCCTGGGGCAGCTTGGGGTCTGTGGGGAGTCGAGGCGTTTCCCGGGAACTCAGGGCGCACGGGTCGGGTCAGTCCGGCTGGAACCAAGGCACTTTGCCTTGGTTCCCGCTGATGGAGTTTCCGCCTTCCCTGGGGCAGCTTGGGGTCCGCGGAGACGCAAGAATTACACACACACCTGTGGGGGAGTCGAGGCGTTCTCCCGGGAACTCAGGGCGCACGGGTCGGGGTCAGTCCGGCTGGAACCAAGGCACTTTGCCTTGGTTCCCGCTGATGGAGTTTCCGCCTTCCCTGGGGCAGCTTGGGGTCTGTGGGGGAGTCGAGGCGCTTCCCGGGAACTCAGGGCGCACGGGTCGGGGTCAGTCCTGGCTGGAACCAAGGCACTTTGCCTTGGTTCCCGTGATGGAGTTTCCGCCTCTCCCTGGGGCAGCTTGGGGTCTGTGGGGGAGTCGAGGCGCTTCCCGGGAACTCAGGGCGCACGGGTCGGGTCAGTCCGGGCTGGAACCAAGGCACTTTGCCTTGGTTCCCGTTGATGGAGTTTCCCGCCTTCCCTGGGGCAGCTTGGGGTCCGCGGAGACGCAAGAATTACACACACCTGTGGGGGAGTCGAGGCGCTTCCCGGGAACTCAGGGCGCACGGGTCGGGTCAGTCCGGCTGGAACCAAGGCACTTTGCCTTGGTTCCCGCTGATGGAGTTTCCGCCTTCCCTGGGGCAGCTTGGGGTCCGCGGAGACGCAAGAATTACACACACACCGTGGGGGGGAGTCGAGGCGCTTCCCTGGGAACTCAGGGCGCACGGGTCGGGTCAGTCCGGGCTGGAACCAAGGCACTTTGCCTTGGTTCCCGCTGATGGAGTTTCCGCCTTCCCTGGGGCAGCTTGGGGTCCGCGGAGACGCAAGAATTACCACACACCTGTGGGGGGAGTCGAGGCGCTTCCCGGGAACTCAGGGCGCACGGGTCGGGTCAGTCCGGCTGGAACCAAGGCACTTTGCCTTGGTTCCCGCTGATGGAGTTTCCGCCTTCCCTGGGGCAGCTTGGGTCACACACACCTGTGGGGGAGCCGAGGCGCTTCCCCGGGAACTCAGGGCGCACGGGTCGGGGTCAGTCGGCTGGAACCAAGGCACTTTGCCTTGGTTCCCGCTGATGGAGTTTCCGCCTTTCCCCTGGGGCAGCTTGGGGTCCGCGGAGACGCAAGAATTACACACACACCTGTGGGGGGAGTCGAGGCGCTTCCCGGGAACTCAGGGCGCACGGGTCGGGTCAGTCCGGCTGGAACCAAGGCACTTTGCCTTGGTTCCCCGTTGATGGAGTTTCCGCTCTTCCCCTGGGGCAGCTTGGGGTCCGCTGGAGACGCAAGAATTACGCACACACCTGTGGGGGGGAGTCGAGGCGCTTCCCGGGAACTCAGGGCGCACGGGTCGGGGTCAGTCCGGCTGGAACCAAGGCACTTTGCCTTGGTTCCCGCTGATGGAGTTTCCGCCTCTCCCTGGGGCAGCTTGGGTCTGTGGGGAGTCGAGGCGCTTCCCGGGAACTCAGGGCGCACGGGTCGGGTCAGCCCGGCTGGAACCAAGGCACTTTGCCTTGGTTCCCGCTGGATGGAGTTTCCGCCTTCCCCTGGGGCAGCTTGGGGTCTGTGGGGGGGGAGTCGAGGCGCTTCCCGGGAACTCAGGGCGCACGGGTCGGGGTCAGTCCGGGCTGGAACCAAGGCACTTTTGCCTTGGTTCCCGCTGATGGAGTTTCCGCCTTCCCTGGGGCAGCTTGGGGTCCGCGGAGACGCAAGAATTACACACACACCTGTGGGGGAGCCGAGGCGCTTCCCGGGGAACTCAGGGCGCACGGGTCGGGTCAATCCGGCTGGAACCAAGGCACTTTGCCTTGGTTCCCGCTGATGGAGTTTCCGCCTTCCCTGGGGCAGCTTGGGGTCTGTGGGGGGGAGTCGAGGCGCTCCCGGGAACTCAGGGCGCACGGGTCGGGTCAGTCCGGGCTGGAACCAAGGCACTTTGCCTTGGTTCCCGCTGATGGAGTTTCCGCCTTCCCTGGGGCAGCTTGGGGTCCGCGGAGACGCAAGAATTACACACACCTGTGGGGAGTCGAGGCGCTTCCCGGGAACTCAGGGCGCACGGGTCGGGTCAGTCCGGGCTGGAACCAAGGCACTTTGCCTTGGTTCCCGCTGATGGAGTTTCCGCCTTCCCTGGGGCAGCTTGGGTCCCGGGAGACGCAAGAATTACACACACACCTGTGGGGGAGTCGAGGCGCTTCCCCGGGAACTCAGGGCGCACGGGTCGGGGTCAGTCCGGGCTGGAACCAAGGCACTTTGCCTTGGTTCCCGTTGATGGAGTTTCCGCCTTCCCTGGGGCAGCTTGGGGTCCGCGGAGACGCAAGAATTCACACACACCTGTGGGGAGTCGAGGCGCTTCCCCGGGGGAACTCAGGGCGCACGGGTCGGGTCAGTCCGGCTGGAACCAAGGCACTTTGCCTTGGTTCCCGTTGATGGAGTTTCCGCCTTCCCTGGGGCAGCTTGGGGTCCGCGGAGACGCAAGAATTACACACACCTGTGGGGGGAGTCGAGGCGCTTCCCCGGGAACTCAGGGCGCACGGGTCGGGTCAGTCTGGGCTGGAACCAAGGCACTTTGCCTTGGTTCCCTTGATGGAGTTTCCGCCTTCCCTGGGGCAGCTTGGGAACTGTGGGGGAGTCGAGGCGCTTCCCGGGAACTCAGGGCGCACGGGTCGGGGTCAGTCTGGGCTGGAACCAAGGCACTTTGCCTTGGTTCCCGTTGATGGAGTTTCCGCCTTCCCTGGGGCAGCTTGGGGTCCGCTGGAGACGCAAGAATTACACACACACCTGTGGGGGAGTCGAGGCGCTTCCCCGGGAACTCAGGGGCGCACGGGTCGGGTCAGTCTGGCTGGAACCAAGGCACTTTGCCTTGGTTCCCGTTGATGGAGTTTCCGCCTTCCCTGGGGCAGCTTGGGGTCCGCTGGAGACGCAAGAATTACACACACACCTGTGGGGGAGCTCGAGGCGCTTCCCGGGAACCCAGGGCCGCACGGTCGGGTCAGTCCGGGCTGGAACCAAGGCACTTTGCCTTGGTTCCCGCTGATGGAGTTTCCGCTCTTCCCTGGGGCAGCTTGGGGTCGGTGTGGGGGAGTCGAGGCGTCTCCGGAACTCAGGGCGCACGGGTCGGGTCAGTCTGGGCTGGAACCAAGGCACTTTGCCTTGGTTCCCGCTGATGGAGTTTCCGCCTTCCCTGGGGCAGCTTGGGGTCCGCGGAGACGCAAGAATTACACACACACCTGTGGGGGAGTCGAGGCGCTTCCCGGGAACTCAGGGCGCACGGGTCGGGTCAGTCTGGCTGGAACCAAGGCACTTTGCCTTGGTTCCCGTTGATGGAGTTTCCGCCTTCCCTGGGGCAGCTTGGGGTCCGCGGAGACGCAAGAATTCACACACACCTGGGGGGAGCCGAGGCGCTTCCCGGGAACTCAGGGCGCACGGGTCGGGTCAGTCGGGCTGGAACCAAGGCACTTTGCCTTGGTTCCCGTTGATGGAGTTTCCGCCTTCCCTGGGGCAGCTTGGGGTCCGCGGGAGACGCAAGAATTACACACACCCTGTGGGGGGGAGTCGAGGCGCTTCCCGGGAACTCAGGGCGCACGGGTCGGGGTCAGTCCGGGCTGGAACCAAGGCACTTTGCCTTGGTTCCCGTTGATGGAGCTTCCGCCTTCCCTGGGGCAGCTTGGGGTCACACCCTGTGGGGGAGTCGAGGCGCTTCCCCGGGAACTCAGGGCGCACGGGTCGGGGTCAGTCTGGGCTGGAACCAAGGCACTTTGCCTTGGTTCCCGTTGATGGAGTTTCCGCCTTCCCTGGGGCAGCTTGGGGTCCGCGGAGACGCAAGAATTACGCACACACCTGTGGGGGAGCCGAGGCGCTTCCCGGGAACTCAGGGCGCACGGGTCGGGTCAGTCCCGGCTGGAACCAAGGCACTTTGCCTTGGTTCCCGCTGATGGAGTTTCCGCCTTCCCTGGGGCAGCTTGGGGTCCGCTGGAGACGCAAGAATTACGCACACACCTGTGGGGGGGAGCCGAGGCGCTTTCCGGGAACTCAGGGCGCACGGGTCGGGGCCAGTCCGGGCTGGAACCAAGGCACTTTGCCTTGGTTCCCGCTTGATGGAGTTTCCGCCTTCCCTGGGGCAGCTTGGGGTCTGTGGGGGAGTCGAGGCGCTTCCCCGGGAACTCAGGGCGCACGTGGTCGGGGTCAGCGGGTGGAACCAAGGCACTTTGCCTTGGTTCCCGCTGATGGAGTTTCCGCCTTCCCTGGGGCAGCTTGGGGTCCGCTGGAGACGCAAGAATCTACACACACACCTGTGGGGGGAGTCGAGGCGCTCCCGGGAACTCAGGGCGCACGGGTCGGGTCAGTCCGGCTGGAACCAAGGCACTTTGCCTTGGTTCCCGTTGATGGAGTTTCCGCCTTCCCTGGGGCAGCTTGGGGTCCACGGAGACGCAAGAATTACACACACACCTGTGGGGGAGTCGAGGCGCTTCCTGGGAACTCAGGGCGCACGGGTCGGGTCAGTCTGGCTGGGACCAAGGGCACTTTGCCTTGGTTCCCGTTGATGGAGTTTCCGCCTTCCCTGGGGCAGCTTGGGGTCCCGGGGACACAAAAAACACACACACACCTGTGGGGGGAGCCGAGGCGCTTCCCGGGAACTCAGGGCGCACGGGTCGGGGTCAGTGCGGCTGGAACCAAGGCACTTTGCCTTGGTTCCCGTTGGATGGAGTTTCCGCCTTCCCTGGGGCAGCTTGGGGCCGCGGAGACGCAAGAATTACACACACACCTGTGGGGAGCCGAGGCGCTTCCCGGGAACTCAGGGCGCACGGGTCGGGTCAGTCTGGCTGGAACCAAGGCACTTTGCCTTGGTTCCCGTTGATGGAGTTTCCGCCTTCCCTGGGGTAGCTTGGGGTCCGCGGAGACGCAAGAATTACACACCTGTGGGGGAGCCGAGGCGCTTTCCCGGGAACTCAGGGCGCACGGGTCGGGTCAGTCTCGGCTGGAACCAAGGCACTTTGCCTTGGTTCCCGCTGATGGAGTTTCCGCCTTCCCTGGGGCAGCTTGGGGTCACACACCTGTGGGGGGAGTCGAGGCGCTTCCCGGGAACTCAGGGCGCACGGGTCGGGTCATCTGGGCTGGAACCAAGGCACTTTGCCTTGGTTCCCGTTGATGGAGTTTCCGCCTTCCCTGGGGCAGCTTGGGGTCCGCGGAGACGCAAGAATTACACACACCTGTGGGGGGAGCCGAGGCGCTTCCCGGGAACTCAGGGCGCACGGGTCGGGGTCAGTCTGGCTGGAACCAAGGCACTTTGCCTTGGTTCCCGTTGATGGAGTTTCCGCCTTCCCTGGGGCAGCTTGGGGTCCGCGGAGACGCAAGAATTACACACACCTGTGGGGGAGTCGAGGCGCTTCCCCGGGAACTCAGGGCGCACGGGTCGGGTCAATCTGGCTGGAACCAAGGCACTTTGCCCTTGGCTCCCGCTGATGGAGCTCCGCCTTCCCTGGGGCAGCTTGGGGTCCGCTGGAGACGCAAGAATTACACACACACCCGTGGGGGGAGCCGAGGCGCTCCCGGGAACTCAGGGCACGGGTCGGGTCAGCTCGGCTGGAACCAAGGCACTTTGCCTTGGTTCCCGTTGATGGAGTTTCCGCCTTCCCTGGGGCAGCTTGGGGTCCGGGCACACCTGTGGGGAGTCGAGGCGCTTCCCGGGAACTCAGGGCGCACGGGTCGGGGTCAGTCCGGCTGGAACCAAGGCACTTTGCCTTGGTTCCCGTTGATGGAGTTTCCGCCTTCCCTGGGGCAGCTTGGGGTCCGCGGAGACGCAAGAATTACACACACCTGTGGGGGAGTCGAGGCGCTTCCCGGGAACTCAGGGCGCACGGGTCGGGTCGTCCTGGCTGGAACCAAGGCACTTTGCCTTGGTTCCCGTTGATGGAGCTTCCGCCTTCCCTGGGGCAGCTTGGGGTCCGCTGGAGACGCAAGAATTACACACACACCTGTGGGGGAGTCGAGGCGCTTCCCGGGAACTCAGGGCGCACGGGTCGGGGTCAGTCCTGGCTGGAACCAAGGCACTTTGCCTTGGTTCCCGCTGATGGAGCTTCCGCCTTCCCTGGGGGCAGCTTGGGGTCTGTGGGGGAGTCGAGGCGCTTCCCGGGAACTCAGGGCGCACGGGTCGGGGTCAGTCCGGCTGGAACCAAGGCACTTTGCCTTGGTTCCCGCTGATGGAGTTTCCGCCTTCCCTGGGGCAGCTTGGGGTCCGTGGGGAGTCGAGGCGCTTCCCGGAACTTAGGGCGCACGGGTCGGGGTCAGTTCGGGCTGGAACCAAGGCACTTTGCCTTGGTTCCCGTTGATGGAGTTTCCGCCTTCCCTGGGGCAGCTTGGGGTCCGCGGAGACGCAAGAATTACACACACACCTGTGGGGGGAGTCGAGGCGCTTCCCGGGAACTCAGGGCGCACGGGTCGGGTCAGCTCGCTGGAACCAAGGCACTTTGCCTTGGTTCCCGTTGATGGAGCTTCCGCCTTCCCTGGGGCAGCTTGGGGTCCGCTGGAGACGCAAGAATTACACACACACCTGTGGGGGAGTCGAGGCGCTTCCCGGGAACTCAGGGCGCACGGGTCGGGGTCAGTCCGGCTGGAACCAAGGCACTTTGCCTTGGTTCCCGTTGATGGAGTTTCCGCCTTCCCTGGGGCAGCTTGGGGTCTGTGGGGGAGCCGAGGCGCTTCCCCGGGAACTCAGGGCGCACGGGTCGGGGTCAGTTCTGGCTGGAACCCAAGGCACTTTGCCTTGGTTCCCGTTGATGGAGTTTCCGCCTTCCCTGGGGCAGCTTGGGGTCCGCGGAGACGCAAGAATTACACACACACCTGTGGGGGAGCCGAGGCGCTTCCCGGGAACTCAGGGCGCACGGGTCGGGTCAGTCCGGGCTGGAACCAAGGCACTTTGCCTTGGTTCCCGTTGATGGAGTTTCCGCCTTCCCCTGGGGCAGCTTGGGGTCTGCGGGGAAACAAAAAATTAAACACACACCTGTGGGGGAGTCGAGGCGCTTCCCGGGAACTCAGGGCGCACGGGTCGGGTCAGTCCGGGCTGGAACCAAGGCACTTTGCCTTGGTTCCCGCTGATGGAGTTTCCGCCTTCCCTGGGGCAGCTTGGGGTCCGCGGAGCGCAAGAATTACACACACACCTGTGGGGGAGCCGAGGCGCTTCCCGGGAACTCAGGGCGCACGGGTCGGGGTCAGTCGGGCTGGAACCAAGGCACTTTGCCTTGGTTCCCGTTGATGGAGTTTCCGCCTTCCCTGGGGCAGCTTGGGGTCCGCGGAGACGCAAGAATTACACACACACCTGTGGGGGAGTCGAGGCGCTTCCCCGGGAACTCAGGGCGCAGGGTCGGGGTCAGTCCGGCTGGAACCAAGGCACTTTGCCTTGGTTCCCGCTGATGGAGTTTCCGCCTTCCCTGGGGCAGCTTGGGGTCCTGGGGAAAAAAAAAATACACTGTGGGGGAGTCGAGGCGCTTCCGGGAACTCAGGGCGCACGGGTCGGGTCAGTCCGGGCTGGAACCAAGGCACTTTGGCTTGGTTCCCGTTGATGGAGTTTCCGCTCTTCCCTGGGGCAGCTTGGGGTCCGCGGAGACGCAAGAATTGCACACACACCTGTGGGGGAGCTCGAGGCGCTTCCTGGGAACTCAGGGCGCACGGGTCGGGTCAGTCCGGCTGGAACCAAGGCACTTTGCCTTGGTTCCCGCTGGATGGAGTTTCCGCCTTCCCTGGGGCAGCTTGGGGTCCGCGGGAGACGCAAGAATTACACACACACCTGTGGGGGAGCCGAGGCGCTTCCCGGAACTCAGGGCGCACGGGTCGGGTCAGGCTGGAACCAAGGCACTTTGCCTTGGTTCCCGCTGATGGAGTTTCCGCCTTCCCTGGGGCAGCTTGGGGTCCGCGGAGACGCAAGAATTACACACACACCTGTGGGGAGTCGAGGCGCTTCCCGGGAACTCAGGGCGCACGGGTCGGGTCAGTCCGGGCTGGAACCAAGGCACTTTGCCTTGGTTCCCGCTGATGGAGTTTCCGCCTTCCCTGGGGCAGCTTGGGGTCCTGTGGGGGAGCCGAGGCGCTTCCCGGGAACCAGGGCGCACGGTCGGGTCAGTCCGGCTGGAACCAAGGCACTTTGCCTTGGTTCCCGTTGATGGAGTTTCCGCCTTCCCTGGGGCAGCTTGGGGTCCGCGGAGACGCAAGAATTACACACACACCTGTGGGGGAGTCGAGGCGCTTCCCGGGAACTCAGGGCGACGGGTCGGGTCAGTCTGGCTGGAACCAAGGCACTTTGCCTTGGTTCCCGTTGATGGAGTTTCCGCCTTCCCTGGGGCAGCTTGGGGTCCGCGGAGACGCAAGAATTACACACACACCTGTGGGGGAGTCGAGGCGCTTCCCGGGAACTCAGGGCGCACGGGTCGGGGTCAGTCTGGCTGGAAACCAAGGCACTTTGCCTTGGTTCCCGTTGATGGAGTTTCCGCTCTTCCCTGGGGCAGCTTGGGGTCCGCGGAGACGCAAGAATTACACACACACCTGTGGGGGAGTCGAGGCGCTTCCCGGGACCAAGGCGCACGGGTCGGGTCAGTCCGGGCTGGAACCAAGGCACTTTGCCTTGGTTCCCGCTGATGGAGCTTCCGCCTTCCCTGGGGCAGCTTGGGGTCTGTGGGGAGTCGAGGCGCTTCCCGGGAACTCAGGGCGCACGGGTCGGGGTCAGTCCTGGCTGGAACCAAGGCACTTTGCCTTGGTTCCCGCTGATGGAGCTTCCGCTCTTCCCTGGGGCAGCTTGGGGCACACACCTGTGGGGGAGTCGAGGCGCTTCCCGGGAACTCAGGGCGCACGGGTCGGGTCAACTGGCTGGAACCAAGGCACTTTGCCTTGGTTCCCGCTGATGGAGTTTCCGCCTCTTCCCTGGGGCAGCTTGGGGTCCGCGGAGACGCAAGAATTACGCACACCTGTGGGGGGGGGGAGTCGAGGCGCTTTCCCGGGAACTCAGGGCGCACGGGTCGGGTCAGTCCGGGCTGGAACCAAGGCACTTTGCCTTGGTTCCCGTTGATGGAGTTTCCGCTCTTCCCTGGGGCAGCTTGGGGTCCGCGGAGACGCAAGAATTACCACACACCTGTGGGGGAGTCGAGGCGCTTCCCGGGAACTCAGGGCGCACGGGTCGGGTCACTCGGCTGGAACCAAGGCACTTTGCCTTGGTTCCCGCTGATGGAGTTTCCGCCTTCCCTGGGGCAGCTTGGGGTCCCGGGTACCACACAAATCCCACACACACTTGTGGGGGAGTCGAGGCGCTTCCCGGGAACTCAGGGCGCACGGGTCGGGTCACTTCGGGCTGGAACCAAGGCACTTTGCCTTGGTTCCCTGATGGAGTTTCCGCCTTCCCTGGGGCAGCTTGGGGTCCGCGGAGACGCAAGAATTGCACACACACCTGTGGGGGGAGTCGAGGCGCTTCCCGGGAACTCAGGGCGCACGGGTCGGGGTCAGTCCGGCTGGAACCAAGGCACTTTGCCTTGGTTCCCGCTGATGGAGTTTCCGCCTTCCCTGGGGCAGCTTGGGGTCCTCGTGGGGGGAGTCGAGGCGCTTCCCCGGGAACTCAGGGCGCACGGGTCGGGTCAGTCCGGGCTGGAACCAAGGCACTTTGCCTTGGTTCCCGCTGATGGAGTTTCCGCCTTCCCTGGGGCAGCTTGGGGTCCGCGGAGACGCAAGAATTACACACACACCTGTGGGGGAGTCGAGGCGCTTCCCCGGGAACTCAGGGCGCACGGGTCGGGGTCAGTCCGGGGGAACCAAGGCACTTTGCCTTGGTTCCCGCTGATGGAGTTTCCGCCTTCCCTGGGGGCAGCTTGGGTCCGGACCCAAAAAAAAAACACACACACCTGTGGGGGGAGTCGAGGCGCTTCCCGGGGGAACTCAGGGCGCACGGGTCGGGTCAGTCCGGGCTGGAACCAAGGCACTTTGCCTTGGTTCCCGTTGATGGAGTTTCCGCCTTCCCTGGGGCAGCTTGGGGTCCGCTGGAGACGCAAGAATTACACACACACCCGTGGGGGAGTCGAGGCGCTTCCCGGGAACTCAGGGCGCACGGGTCGGGTCAGTCCGGCTGGAACCAAGGCACTTTGCCTTGGTTCCCGCTGATGGAGTTTCCGCCTTCCCTGGGGCAGCTTGGGGTCCGCGGAGACGCAAGAATTACCCACCCTGTGGGGGGAGTCGAGGCGCTTCCCGGGAACTCAGGGCGCACGGGTCGGGTCAGTCCGGCTGGAACCAAGGCACTTTGCCTTGGTTCCCGCTGATGGAGTTTCCGCCTTCCCTGGGGCAGCTTGGGTCCGGCGGAGACGCAAGAATTACACACACACCTGTGGGGGAGTCGAGGCGCTCCGGGAACTCAGGGCGCACGGGTCGGGTCAGTCCGGGCTGGAACCAAGGCACTTTGCCTTGGTTCCCGCTGATGGAGTTTCCGCCTTCCCTGGGGCAGCTTGGGGTCGGGGGGGAGTCGAGGCGCTTCCCTGGGAACTCAGGGCGCACGGGTCGGGGTCAATCCGGGCTGGAACCAAGGCACTTTGCCTTGGTTCCCGCTGATGGAGTTTCCGCCTTCCCTGGGGCAGCTTGGGGTCCGCGAGACGCAAGAATTACACACACACCTGTGGGGGAGTCGAGGCGCTTCCCGGGAACTCAGGGCGCACGGGTCGGGTCAGTCCGGGCTGGAACCAAGGCACTTTGCCTTGGTTCCCGTTGATGGAGCTTCCGCCTTCCCTGGGGCAGCTTGGGGTCTGGGGGAGTCGAGGCGCTTCCGGGAACTCAGGGCGCACGGGTCGGGTCAGTCCGGCTGGAACCAAGGCACTTTGCCTTGGTTCCCGTTGGATGGAGCTTCCGCCTTCCCTGGGGCAGCTTGGGGTCTGTGGGGGAGCCGAGGCGCTTCCCGGGAACTCAGGGCGCACGGGTCGGGGTCAGTTCGGGCTGGAACCAAGGCACTTTGCCTTGGTTCCCGTTGATGGAGTTTCCGCCTTCCCTGGGGCAGCTTGGGGTCCGCTGGAGACGCAAGAATCACACACACACCTGTGGGGGAGTCGAGGCGCTTCCCGGGAACTCAGGGCGCACGGGTCGGGGTCAGTCCGGGCTGGAAACCAAGGCACTTTGCCTTGGTTCCCGTTGATGGAGTTTCCGCCTTCCCTGGGGCAGCTTGGGGTCCGCGGAGACGCAAGAATTACACACACACCTGTGGGGGAGTCGAGGCGCTTCCCGGGAACTCAGGGCGCACGGGTCGGGTCAGTCCGGCTGGAAACCAAGGCACTTTGCCTTGGTTCCCGCTGGATGGAGTTTCCGCCTTCCCTGGGGCAGCTTGGGGTCCGTTGGGGAGTCGAGGCGCTTCCCGGGAACTCAGGGCGACGGGTCGGGGTCAGTCTGGCTGGAACCAAGGCACTTTGCCTTGGTTCCCGCTGATGGAGTTTCCGCCTTCCCTGGGGCAGCTTGGGGTCCGCGGAGACGCAAGAATTACACACACACCTGTGGGGGAGCCGAGGCGCTTCCCGGGAACTCAGGGCGCACGGGTCGGGTCAGTCCGGGCTGGAACCAAGGCACTTTGCCTTGGTTCCCGCTGATGGAGTTTCCGCCTTCCCTGGGGCAGCTTGGGGTCCGGGGGGAGCCAAAAATTACACACACACCTGTGGGGGAGTCGAGGCGCTTTCCGGGAACTCAGGGCGCACGGGTCGGGTCGGTCGGCTGGAACCAAGGCACTTTGCCTTGGTTCCCGTTGATGGAGTTTCCGCTCTTCCCTGGGGCAGCTTGGGGTCCGCGGGAGACGCAAGAATTACGCACACACCTGTGGGGAGTCGAGGCGCTTCCCGGGAACTCAGGGCGCACGGGTCGGGTCAGTCTGGCTGGAACCAAGGCACTTTGCCTTGGTTCCCGCTGATGGAGTTTCCGCCTTCCCTGGGGCAGCTTGGGGTCCGCGGAGACGCAAGAATTACACACACACCTGTGGGGGGGAGTCGAGGCGCTTCCCGGGAACTCAGGGCGCACGGGTCGGTCTGGGCTGGAACCAAGGCACTTTGCCTTGGTTCCCGTTGATGGAGCTTCCGCCTTCCCTGGGGCAGCTTGGGGTCGCCGGGCCAAGAATTACACACACACCTGTGGGGGGGAGTCGAGGCGCTTCCCGGGAACTCAGGGCGCACGGGTCGGGTCAGTCCGGGCTGGAACCAAGGCACTTTGCCTTGGTTCCCGCTGATGGAGTTTCCGCCTTCCCTTGGGGCAGCTTGGGGTCCGCTGGAGACGCAAGAATTACACACACACCTGTGGGGGGGAGTCGAGGCGTCCTCCGGGAACTCAGGGCGCACGGGTCGGGGTCAGTCTGGCTGGAACCAAGGCACTTTGCCTTGGTTCCCGCTGATGGAGTTTCCGCCTTCCCTGGGGCAGCTTGGGGTCCGCTGGAGACGCAAGAATTACACACACACCTGTGGGGGAGTCGAGGCGCTTCCCGGGAACTCAGGGCGCACGGGTCGGGTCAGTCCGGGCTGGAACCAAGGCACTTTGCCTTGGTTCCCGTTGATGGAGTTTCCGCCTTCCCTGGGGCAGCTTGGGGTCCGCGGAGACGCAAGAATTACACACACACACCTGTGGGGGGGGAGTCGAGGCGCTTCCCGGGAACTCAGGGCGCACGGGTCGGGTCAGTCTGGGCTGGAACCAAGGCACTTTGCCTTGGTTCCCGCTGATGGAGTTTCCGCCTTCCCTGGGGCAGCTTGGGGTCCGCGGAGACGCAAGAATTACACACACACCTGTGGGGGAGTCGAGGCGCTTCCCGGGAACTCAGGGCGCACGGGTCGGGTCAGTCCGGCTGGAACCAAGGCACTTTGCCTTGGTTCCCGTTGATGGAGTTCCGCCTTCCCTGGGGCAGCTTGGGTCCGCGGAGACGCAAGAATTACACACACACCTGTGGGGGGAGTCGAGGCGCTTCCCGGGAACTCAGGGCGCACGGGTCGGGTCAGTCCGGGCTGGAACCAAGGCACTTTGCCTTGGTTCCCGTTGATGGAGTTTCCGCCTTCCCTGGGGCAGCTTGGGGTCCGCGGAGACGCAAGAATTACTCACACACCTGTGGGGGAGTCGAGGCGCTTCCCGGGAACTCAGGGCGCACGGGTCGGGTCAATTTGGGCTGGAACCAAGGCACTTTGCCTTGGTTCCCGCTGATGGAGTTTCCGCCTTCCCTGGGGCAGCTTGGGGTCCGCGGAGACGCAAGAATTACACACACACCTGTGGGGGAGTCGAGGCGCTTCCCCGGGAACTCAGGGCGCACGGGCGCGGGTCAGTCCGGCTGGAACCAAGGCACTTTGCCTTGGTTCCCGTTGATGGAGTTTCCGCTCTTCCCTGGGGCAGCTTGGGTCCGCGGAGACGCTAGAAGAATTACACACACACCTGTGGGGGAGTCGAGGCGCTTCCCGGGAACTCAGGGCGCACGGGTCGGGGTCAGTTCGGGCTGGAACCAAGGCACTTTGCCTTGGTTCCCGCTGATGGAGTTTCCGCCTTCCCTGGGGCAGCTGGGCCCTGTGGGGAGCCGAGGCGCTTCCCGGGAACTCAGGGCGCACGGGTCGGGGTCAGTCCGGGCTGGAACCAAGGCACTTTGCCTTGGTTCCCGCTGATGGAGTTTCCGCTCTCCCTGGGGCAGCTTGGGGTCCGCGGAGACGCAAGAATTACACACACACCTGGGGGGGAGTCGAGGCCTTCCTTGGGAACTCAGGGCACGGGTCGGGGTCAGTCCGGCTGGAAACCAAGGCACTTTGCCTTGGTTCCCGTGATGGAGCTTCCGCTCTTCCCTGGGGCAGCTTGTGGGGGAGCCGAGGCGCTTCCCGGGAACTTAGGGCGCACGGGTCGGGGTCAGTCTGGCTGGAGCCAAGGCACTTTGCCTTGGTTCCCGCTGATGGAGTTTCCGCTCTTCCCTGGGGTAGCTTGGGGTCCGCGGAGACGCAAGAATTACACACACACCTGTGGGGGAGCCGAGGCGCTTCCCGGGAACTCAGGGCGCATGGGTCGGGTCTGTCCGGCTGGAACCAAGGCACTTTGCCTTGGTTCCTGCTGATGGAGCTCCGCCTTCCCTGGGGCAGCTTGGGGCGGGAGCCGAGGCGCTTCCCCGGGAACTCAGGGCGACGGGTCGGGTCAGTCCGGCTGGAGCCAAGGCACTTTGCCTTGGTTCCCGCTGATGGAGTTTCCGCCTTCCCCTGGGGCAGCTTGGGGTCCGCGGAGATGCAAGAATTACACACACCCTGTGGGGGGGAGCCGAGGCGCTTCCCGGGAACTCAGGGCGCACGGGTCGGGTCAGTCCGGCTGGAACCAAGGCACTTTGCCTTGGTTCCCGTTGATGGAGTTTCCGCCTTCCCTGGGGCAGCTGTGGGGGAGTCGAGGCGCTTCCGGGAACTCAGGGCGCACGGGTCGGGGTCAGTCCTGGCTGGAGCCAAGGCACTTTGCCTTGGTTCCCGCTGATGGAGCTTCCGCCTTCCCTGGGGCAGCTTGGGGTCCATGGAGACGCAAGAATTACACACACACCTGTGGGGAGTCGAGGCGCTTCCCGGGAACTCAGGGCGTACGGGTCAGGGTCAGGCTGGAACCAAGGCACTTTGCCTTGGTTCCCGCTGATGGAGCTTCCGCTCTTCCCTGGGGCAGCTTTGTGGGGAGTCGAGGCGTTTCCCGTAACTCAGGGCGCACGCGGTCGGGGGTCAGTCGGGCTGGAGCCAAGGCACTTTGCCTTGGTTCCCGTTGATGGAGCTTCCGCTCTCCCTGGGGCAGCTTGGGGGAGCCGAGGCGCTTCCCGGGAACTTCAGGGGGCACGGTGGGGTCAGTTCGGTGGAACTAAGGCACTTTGCCTTGGTTCCCGCTGATGGAGTTTCCGCCTTCCCTGGGGCAGCTTGGGTCCGCGGAGACGCATAATTACTTACCTGTGGGGAGTCGAGGCGCTTCCGGGAACTCAGGGCGCACGGGTCGGGTCAGTCTGGGCTAGAACCAAGGCACTTTGCCTTGGTTCCCGTTGATGGAGTTTCCGCCTTCCCTGGGGCAGCTTGGGCCAGGAACGTAAGAATTACAACTGTGGGGGAGCCGAGGCGCTTCCCTGGAACTCAGGCGCACGGTCTGGGGTCAGTCTGGTCTGGAACCAAGGCACTTTGCCTTGGCTCCGTTGATGGAGTTTCCGCCTTCCCTGGGGCAGCTTGGGGTCCGCGGAGACGCAAGAATTACCACACACCTGTGGGGGGGAAGCCGAGGCGCTTCCCGGGAACCCAGGGCGCACGGGTCGGGTCAACCGGCTGGAACCAAGGCACTTTGCCTTGGTTCCGCTGATGGAGTTTCCGCTCTTCCCTGGGGCAGCTTGGGGTCCGCGGAGACGCACCTGTGGGGGAGTCGAGGCGTTCCCTGGAACTCAGGGTGCACGGTGGGGTCATCCGCTGGAACTAAGGTACTTTGCCTTGGTTCCTGGATGGAGCTTCGCCTTCCTTGGGGCAGCTAGGGGTCCACAAAAATAAAAATATGGGGGTAGCCGAGGCGCTTCCGCGAACTCAGGGCGCACGGGTCGGGTAGTTCGGGCTGGAACCAAGGCACTTTGCCTTGGTTCCCGTTGATGGGTTTCCGCCTTCCCTGGGGGCAGCTTGGGTCCAACGGGACGCAAGAATTACACACACACCTGTGGGGAGCTCGAGGCGCTTCCCGGGAACTCAGGGCGCACGGGTCGGGTCAGGGGCTGGAGCCAAGGCACTTGGCTTTGGTCCCGTTGATGGAGTTTCCGCCTTCCCTGGGGTAGCTGTTGGGGAGTCGAGGCGCTACCCGGGAACTTAGGGCGCACGGGTCGGGGTCAGTTCGGGCTGGAAACCAAGGGACTTTGCCTTGGTTCCGTTGATGGATTTTCCGCTTTTCCTGGGGGCAGCTTGGGGTCCACTGGAGATGCAAGAATAACACACACCTGTGGGGAAGTCAGAGGCGTATCCGGGCACTCAGGCCTTACGGGTCGAGGTCAATTCGATGGAGCCAAGGCACTTCTGCCTTGGTTCCTGCTGATGGAGTTTCCGCTCTTCCCTGGGGGCAGCTAGGTCCGCTGGAGACGCAAGAATTACACACACCCTGTGGGGGG
>JAJIBD010025931.1:0-25805 GCA_021461705.1 Cryptotis parvus | reverse complement strand
AGACTCGGAATTACTGCACATTTAGGGTCATCGAATCTGTAGTAATCATTTCTGTAAATTACCTGGGTTTGGGAGGAAATTGCTTCATCAGCAGTCGGCTTTGTCAAGTCTTCCAGTTTATAAAAAAGCTGCAACTATTTGGCTCTAAGCCTGATTTAGAGATCTGCCATTTCACTCCTGATGGGGACACACGAGCTCCTTGTTCTAGTAAATTCTAAGAAAGGGTATAAGACAACCCTTAATCCCTTTCCAAGTTTCTCCCTTTTGATAGTTGTAGCTCAGTGTACATTAATAACCTAATTAACATCACTCTCAAGCTTATGCCATAAATCTTATCATTAGATCTTTCCAAGTGGTGAAAAAGATCTACTAAATACAGACTGACTGTGGTTTCTCACCTTTTCTCTTTGAAAAGGTGCATTTTCCTAAAGCTATGAAAAGAACTCAAACCATGGCCGACAGGAAAGAGAGGTGGGCTAGGAGCCTGCAGTTCGCTATCACCATTAAGATGTAACTCAAACCATAAAATCACTTGTATCACTTGTCTTCCCATTCATCATCGATTTGCTCAAGCAGGGACCAGTGACATCTCCATATGTCCTGCTTCATGCTAGTAGAGCCCAAGGGCATCTGCTTGCTCCAGGCACTAAAAGAACCTCAAGCCATCCCATCAGGTCATGGAAGGAGGAAGAGGTCTATAATTGTTACTGGTATTCAGCATAAATACCACACTGGTAGCTTGCCAAGCTCTGCCGTGCACGAGTGGTATAGCTTGTAGTCACCTATGATCTCCAAAGCATTCATTGATGAGCTGTGCAAGCCAGGATGTGATCAACTCTTCAGCTGGGTGGAGTTCTGATGAGAGGGGGAGTCCAGATTGCATTACATGTGGGAATGCTCAGGTTCATTCCCTGGTCATATGATCTCCAAAACACAACAGGAGAACCCCTGCCCAAGTGCTGGACCAGGTGGAGCTCTGAGCACTTCCAAGCAAGGAAGTGCTCTAAAGATCTAAAGATCTAAAGCACAGTCCAACGTACTTTTTAGATCTTTGTCATATGTTGTTGGGGAATACCAGCCTGGGTCCCCCGACAGTGCAGGGAAGTTTTTTCTACCTCGAAACCAGCGGGGAATGGATAAAGACTCAGGAATCCGATGCAGTTTAAAAGGCTTTACTTATCACAGGTTCAAAGCATAAAATAAAACTTTAAAATAGTGACTGGGCGGAGCGATAGCGCAGTGGGTAGGGCATTGGCTCTTGCAGCCGGCTTGCCCATGCTAGCCTGGTTCGATCCCGGCATCCCACTTACTTGGTCCCCCAGAGGAATTTCAGGAGTAATTCCTGAGTGCAGAGCCAGGAGGTAACCCCTGAGTACCGTCAAAACCCAAAAAGCAAAAAACAAAAAAATAGTGACCTTAACCAGGGGTATGTGTATTGCACAAAACAAATAATGATGTCAAAACCTCTAAGAGTTAAAAAATAAAATTGTTTTATAACAAATCCCTTTAAATTAAGAATCATACTAAATTCAATCCGAGAAGACAGGATTTGTCTTCCAGTGTCTTCCCTGTTAACAATACTTTACAGGATTGTTGGTAAGAAATTAATATCGTTGAATTAAAAGTTCACCAAACATTTCAGACCCATACAAAAGCAAACTAAAACCCTGTGGCTATGTACATCTCCTTGCAATGTAAGAAACATTTAATGCTTAAAAGTGATTCTTGTCCAAATAGTCCAAGAGGTAGATGTGGTGTCTCGTTGGCATATTGTGGACCCCTTCCTTCTTTAAGCTCTCACTGCACCACCCTTAGTAGCCTATCTAAGTCAGTCTCGCTAAGGTTTTCCGTGGAGACTGGGGAAAGTCCCCAAAGGATTATCTGATCAGAAAATGGGCAGGCCTAACGAAAAAGTTAGGGAACTTCTCATTCTGGGTAAGACCCATGAGATCCGCTACTGCTACCCTTTTAGGAGACATGTACACATTTCTAGCTCTCCGAGAGCCGGAGGGCAACAACGCCAGGTTAGCAGGTTCAAATCCAGGCGTGGCAGGAGATCTTAGGCTTCTAACCGGGTAGCTCTGAAGGGCATCGCACAATCCCATCCTAAATTAGAGTCGCGCTACGAAAAGGAGCCGCAGGGCCCCAAATACTTAGAATGGGAGAGCAAAGCGAAGATCCTGACCCTCTAGGCCGTCGCCCACCCCCCCGTCGTCACCCTCCTTTCCTGCCCCCTAGAGCCGCTGTGTGGCTCCACCCGGTAGCGCAGGCTTGAGGCGGGTTCTGCGCGCTGGGAACCAGCACTTCTAGTTGACAGGGATACTGGACCCCTCCACGGACCATCCAGCTCGCCCGCGGAGTGTGCTTGCGGTTGGAGCGCACTGCAAGAGCTGGGGGCAACAGGCTCCTGCATTGGGGTCCGCAGGGGCGCATTTCCGAGGGTATCACTCCGCCAAGCACCAGGCAGAGAGGCCAAGCGGCGGCTTCAAGGCGAGCCAAACTTTTCTGCAGTTGACTGCGCCAGGAGTGGGGCCCCAAGGCACCCCTTGGGAGTCACGTTCTCGGGGGCGTCGCAACCTGCGTGAGGGCACTCCGCGCTGGCGCAGCCCTGCCACGGTCACTGTCCGTTGGGCGGGGAGCGGCCCCGCTGCAGCGGCCGGCGGAAGTAAGCCAGCGGGCGCGAGCCGCAGACACCCGCGGGACAGCACCGCGCGCGCCCAAGCCTCCGTGAGCGGCTCCTCCCTCGGAGGGCGCGGGCAGCCAGGGGCACCTGCTCGGACACGGCGGTGACTGGACTGGAGCTCAGCGAGGCATGAAGTTCTACGAGGGAGGACGTGGAGGAACCGCGCCAAGACAACAGCCGGAACTCGGCGGCGGGTTCGACTCGGCCGAGCAGGGAGGGGCGAGGTGGCGGCCGGTCCGCGCTGGCGCGGCCACGGCCGCACCCCGCGGGTCCCAAGAAGTCCGGCGGCTGCGATTCTCCGTTGGTTGCGGTTCTTCTGGCTTCTAAAGTTCCGTAACTCAGTGACCCAACCTGGAGAACATCCGCTAAGAGCACCATTTCGACGGCAGGTAGTCTAGGGTAGCCAAGAGAGACTCTGCCTGTTAGTTAATCCCCCTCGTTCTGCAAAGTGGCAAGTCGAGGTTGGTCCATTTTACAAGCTGGCAATCTGGAGCAGAAAGCTGATAGGCTTAAGTGAGGTGACAGGATTAAGAAGTATTGTGGCCTTCATTTATCAAGCATCCACCCAGCTCCTAGAATAGATGTTATCTAATTGACAGGTAAGAAGATTGATGCTTGGATAAGTGAAATAACCCATGAAAGTTGGCTGGATTTAGACTGAAGGGACTGAAATTCGACTGTTGTCGTGTTTAAACTGCAAGCTAGGTGTAATTCAGAAATATTGGCATAATAATCAATTGGGAGTGAATTATGGAAAATCCCCATTCCACCACCGGCACTATCCAAATAGAGCGATGTTGATGTTTAGTCTTAGAAAAGACTTGAGAGAGAAAGGGAACCAGTCGCATGTGGCTTGCTAAGGCCCCTTTGGAATATATTTGAAAAGTAGACCGTTCCAACCTCATTACTGAATAAATATATTCTGCCAAAAGCTGAAGGAAGCCATCCGCTTTCCACATACTCCAAACTGCTAATAACCATGGCCGCACTTTAAAGCACTTGGTGGGCATTGCAGAGGAAAGACAGGCCACGTTACATCATGTCTTCCTGCCACGTGGAGAGTACATGAAATAAAAAACAATACTCCCCATCCAACTCAGGCAGGGTGAAGAGCAAAAACATAGCTTGGGATCTGTTTCCTGTAACCTATAGTTGCTTAGCCCTCCCGAGCCTACATATTTCTCTCTTGAGCACATCTTTCCTAATGATAGAAGAGTCACATGACCATCACTGTGTTCCTGTTGACAGAAATGACTGATGTCTCTTAAGTCCTGTGATCTTGACAGACTTTTTACAATTAAACACATGGCCCTCTGAGCAAACAGTGTGTTGCCTAAGAGAAGTTTGGCTCATGTGGACAAACATGTTACTGAAATACTAAATACTCTCTCCTCCCTGTCTTTCTCAAGTTTTTTATTGAGTTACAGATGATTTGATAAGTATCACACACACACGCCCACACACACACACACACACACCAGTCTCTCTGTCTTTAGAAGTTATAAATGCACTCCTGATCCCTTAATGTTATTATTAAAACATTTGCCACCAATCTATCATCTTTCTATGAACTATAATTAGAAATAACTAAACTGCTTAGTTTTCCTCACAATATTTAACTCTGCACTACTAAGCTAGAAGAGTAATATAGAAAAGTGAGGCCAGAACAGTAGTACAGTGGGTTGGGTGTTTGCCTTGCATGCAGCTGACAGAGGTTCGAACCCTGGCATCCCATATGGTTCCTCGAGCACTGCAGGAGTGATTCCCTGAGCATTGCTGGGTGTGATCCAAAACAAACAAAAAAAAGTGAGCTGCTTAGAGACTGTTAAGATTAAAGATGTTAGAGATTGTTAATCTTAACAATTATTGTTTATAAAAATAGTTAAGATTAAAGATAGGATCTAGAAGAAGTATTATTCCTAGGCAAATATCTTGATTTTCTAGAGAAATTTGTCAATTGTTGGTTATTTTTGGGGGTTTTTGTTTGTTTAAAATCATAGCTCAGAGATGTCACAGAGAATATAGACTAAAATTCCTGTTATATATCCATATGTATCCATATTTCACTTTTTTGTCAGATAAGTATTTAAAAATCTTGTTTAGTTTTTATCTTTTCTGAGTACAAATGTTTTTAAAAATATTATATTTACTCTTCCATTTTACAAAAAGTGTAAAGTTTTGAAAACCACAGCAAACAATTTTTTGTTAAACCTACCCTGTAATTTCTCCCCATTCAAACACATCATCACTAACATTTTGGTGTATTTCCTTTTCATTTTTTCCCATAAATAATTCTTGGTTACAAAATTAATACTGTGCTGTAAAAGGGACTAAAGATCATGCTTATTCCATTGACCAATTATATTGAGTATTTTTACTGTCACTAAATTTTCTTTACAATATCATTTATGACCAGAGAAATTCGAGTTATTTATTTCTTATCTATGAAGCTATCTGAATGTTTCCAGTCTTAGGGGCAGTTTATAAGTCACATTGAAATGAATACTAGTTGTACTAATCTTGTTGAGAGCACTACTTTCTTAGGCCAGAGTCCTTGAAAGAATCAAAGTGTATCCTGGGCTGGAAAGATAGCAGAGCAAACAGAGCACTTGCCTTGCGTGCATCTGACCCATTTTGATCCCTAGCACCCCTGGATTTCCCTGCTCCTGCTGGGAGTGATATCTGGTCACAGAACCAGGGGTAAGCCCTGAACACTTCCCAGGTATGAGCCTCCCTAAAAGACCTGATCAGATCATGTCATAAACAATGTCTTTTTTTCTTTCTTGTGTTTTGTTTGTTTTGGGGGCATACCTGGCAGAGTTCAGGGTTTTTCAATGGATTAATCCATGGATGGGGCTAGTCTGAACAGCAGAGTCCAGACTTGAGCATTGTGGAATGTGGAGGTTTTCCACTTCTAGCCTTTGTTGGGATGGGCCAGACCCAAACTTGTCCTTTTCAGAGGCCTCTGGAGTGAGCCTGGCCCAGGGAGGACCCAAGAGCTTCTCTGCCACTATTGATCTCTTTCTAGATCTATATGAGTCTCTGGATCATGGTGGTGGATGATTACTTTGGCGGCTTGAGGCCATTCATGGGCCCGACCACTGACTTCCAGAAAACAGGGAGATGGGGGCGGATAGCCCATGCTGAACTCTATGAATGCCTGAAAATTTTAGTTGCAAAACCCACAGCATTTTAAAGTTCATGTGGTGCTGCATAAGCACCTTCAAATATTGTCTTATTTAAAATTTGAATACATAATCAATTGAAGTAATTCTCTATTGTCGGAGAATGCTGGGTTCCCCAACAAAATCGGGAGCGGTACTGGGATCTCCCTTCTGCCCCAGGGGATCAGCGGCCAGCAGACAGAGAAAGATTGGGGAATTCAGCAAAAGTTTTAAAAAAAGGCTTTACTCTCACAGATTCTGGTATACAATCTAGTAACAGGAAACCCCCAAACTTTAGGTTCCTAACGGCCCTGACCACGTGTGTAGGTTTAGAATCCTAGGCCAAGATGGCTGCTACCAAGTGCTAAGTCCCAACAGCAGGAAAGAGAACCTACAGAAGGAGAGTTAGGCCGAGAGTGGGTAGGAAAGGAGAGAGAGAAGGGAGAGAGAGAGAGTGAGAGAGAGAGAGAGAGAGAGAGAGAGAGAGAGAGGGAGAGAGAGAGAGAGAGAGAGAGAAAGCTGAGGAAGAGAAAGCTACTGCTTTTATATCTTTTGGCCTAGACTGGCCCACATTAATGGATAGCAGTTAAGGTCAATCCCTTCAGGTTTGCATCTCCCAGGATCTCACCTAGTCCCATTGAAATGTTAATATTTCCCAGCCAAGATCTGCTCTTGAAGCTTCCCTGCAGGCCCAAGAGTGAGGGAAGAGCATCATCTGTACCATGGATATTCTACAGCCAGGTATATATTTCTCCAAGCCTTAACAAGATCCTTTCTTTGCTTCATTGTTCTTTTGGATATTAGCCTTTAGACTTATTAGAGAGCCATGTTGCTTGCTTGGAGGCAAAATAGCATTTCTCTCTGATTTAATTATAACTATATTATACTTAAGAGATCCAACATAGCCAGATAAAAATATTGCTAATATCTGTCTAATCCACGATGATTGTGGTAGCATGAGAGAAAATATTTATACCAGCTGACATAGAATACATGGTAAGATATACTGCCACA
Organism: Cryptotis parvus; assembly: GCA_021461705.1. NCBI lineage: Eukaryota > Metazoa > Chordata > Mammalia > Eulipotyphla > Soricidae > Cryptotis > Cryptotis parvus. The sequence goes on along the minus strand of JAJIBD010025931.1, from coordinate 18,944 downwards.
TAAAGTCACAGATCCAAACTGTTTTCCTGCCCTCTCTACAAAGTGGCCTGCAGGAGGTAACTCCAGGCAAGATGCAGAGGCTCTGAGCAACAGTGTACTGCAACACTCTAGTTCTTCAATAATCAGTACTGGTGAATTATATTTTTTCATTTTTATTGATTATTTGTACCCATTTACTGAAAACAATCTATTCACATCACTGTCTTTTTCCTATGTGATATATTCTTACTATTTTTAATTGAACCACTGAGGAATGTTATAAAGTTGTTCATGATTGAGTTTCAGTCATACAGTGTTCCAACACCCATTCCTTTACCAGAGCACATTTCTAGCCACTGATGTCCCAGTTTTCCTACACCCCCTAACCCCCGTACCCTCCTCTATGACCGACAGTTTCTCTCTCTCTCTCTCTCTCTCTCTCTCATTTTGCTTTGAGGCACAGTGGTTTGTGGTATTCCTACTTACATGCACACCACTTTGCCTCCTTTCAGCGATCACCTATGTTTATTCACAATCCACCAGACTCTGGATATAACCCAGGTGTTCTTGTTAACTCAGATTAATATTTTTAATTGCAACAGGATTACTCTATACAATCTGCATACCAATATATTGCTCCATATTTTCCCCTCATGATTTTATTGAAGTACATAGTCATGCAAATTTACTGGGTCATTTGGAGATGTGTAGCTAGTATCCATATCTTTGGAATAATCCAATTTTATAGAAAATTCAACTCCTCTAGAGGTCAGAGAGATAGTAAAGCAGGTAAAGTCACCCGCTTTGCACACAGCTGCAGTGTGTTTAATTCTTGGCACCCCATGCGGTTCCTGAGCCCACCAAGAGTGATCCCTGAGGCCTAGAACCAGGAGTAAACCCTGAGCACTACCAGGTGTGGCCAAAGCACAAAAAGAAAAAAAGCAGAAAAGAGAAATCGCCTTTCCTTCAATATGCTACCTCAACAAAGGACAATTTAGGGCAATAGTCTATAAGACAGAAAAGCAGATCCTTTGTCCCTAGGGCCAGAGAAACAGTACAGGTGTTAAAGCACTTACCATGCACAAGACTGATGTGGGTTCAATCCCAGGCACTACCTATGTCTCTGAGCACCACCAGGAATGATCCCTCAAACAGACCCAGGAGTAAACACAGGAGTAAATACAGGTGTTCAGCACAGCCAGGTGTGGCCCAGAAACCAACCAACCAATAAACACAATTACTATTTCTCTTCTCCCCACCTCCTCTGCATAGAGTCTGTAGGCTCCAACTTTCATCCAGAGCTCAAAGAATGAGGAAGTTAAATGGTAGATTGAGCCACCGAGCAGAGACAGTAGCAGCCCCGGCAGAAGCAGAGCCCTGACTAGGGTGACTGTCAGAAATCCTCTCGCAGTTCCTGTTTGTTTGTTTTTAACTTTTGGCACTATTGTTTGTTGTCTGCTATTCTAATCTTTATCCCCCAGTCTTGCTTTGATTCTGAGAATTGCCAGTTCCCTTCTATTTAGACAAGTATCTGCATCCATTGCCTACCCCACTAACCCACACTGACATGACCAATATGATTTGTGTTTTCTCTCCACCTGAGAGGCCAGTGAGGAGCAACACTTGACTTCATTCATTCGTTCATTAACACAAATGCTATCTGACCACAGCACACTGATCTGAATGCGCAGACCACAGAACATATTTTCTCCTCTGTCACCTGCTGACATAAATCACTTCACCATCACTACAGAGACAGAATGAAATAGACAGTAAGATAAATGAAACTTAAAATTATTATTAATAATAATAATACTGGCAATGACTGGGATCCAGAGTTTAAAGAGAGAATAACAAGCAATAATGCCAAAAAATACAGAATTTTTTGTCTCTTGTATCTTCATTTTGGATTCCTGTGAATCACTTGTTCGGTCATGTTGCATAATTTCTTCCAATAACAGACAGCTTATAGGTTGCCTACCAACCAACTCTTTAAAAAAGGGCCTCAATGGTAGTCATAGTCCCAAGCGGAAACACTAGAGGTGTGTTGCGCACACCCGATGGTGCTCAGAGCTTACACCTGGATCTATGCTGGGGATCTTTCCTGGTGGGTTAGAGGGGAGTGTAGGGAATGCTGGAGAGCAAATACAAGTTGAACACATACAAGGCAAATGTCTTGCGTTCAGTACTCTCACTCTGGCTCCTTCTCAGTCCTTTTGAAGAGTGTTTATTATCAACAGCCCCCAAAAGGATACAGTTCTTCCAACTATGTTCAACAATGGTATCCTTCAAGAGTCCCTCAAAAGTGTGTATTGATTTTCGTGGATTTCTTCATATATACAAAGTAGTATAACTCTTACTTAATGAAACATGTAAAAGAATTTAAAAGCTTTTAAAGAATTTAAAAGAATTTAAAAACAAGAATGTATAATAACATAATTATCCATTAATTGTTTTCTTCTAGTGTGTTAAAGTAACTCTAACAGCAACAGTAAATAATTTAGTTTTTAAAGAATGAAACTGTACTTAATTTCCAAAATGATACCCCAACTGTTGAAGTCTAGAGTGATAGTACAGTGGACAGGAATTTGCCTTATACATACCTAACTCATGTTCTATCCCCGACATTCCATATGGTCTGCCAAGCACCACCTAAGCACAGAGCCAGGAGTAAACCCTGAGGACTACTGGTAACAAACCTATTCCTGCCCCCAAAGAAAGAAAACAAATTCCCTAACAGCATTTTTAAAGTGGAACTAGGTGCCTCTCGAACATAGGAATATAGGAGCCTGTAGAAATAGGAATATAGGCACCTCTAGAATCTAGAAACAATAATTAAGAGAAATAAATATTTTTAAAGCTAATGTATTTTATCCAAGCAAGTCAATGTATAATCGGTTGTGAATATCAAGTAAAAAAGTGTTCACTGATTCCTCGCCATGAAGGTCAGCAATGATACAGTGCTATTGTAGATGCTAAGGCTACTGCAAGAAACAAGGCATTACAGACTCTCAGAATTTCTGTAGGATAGCAGACCTGAAATATGTAAACTGATCAGTAGATGGTTTATGAAGAACTTCTAATCAGGGCAAACTGATTGGCAGAGAATATTTCTCATATAAGCTACCATTAGAGCAGAAGAAAAGCGTTACCAGGTTTAGAAGAACATTTTAGGCAGGGGAAAAAGAGGGACAAAGATGAGGAGGTGGGAAAAGTTGTTTGGTGCATTGAAGAAAGAATAAGGAGGAAAAAGATGAAGCAAATAGTGTAAGACAGAAGAAAGAACATATAAAAGGTTCCAGAAGAGTGGTAGAAAGCTAGTTCCTTAGAGAAATGAGTTTGAATGTAGTGGTAATAGGTATAGAAAGTTTTCAACTGAGGGAGAGTGACTTGTCAGACTTTGTTAGGGAAGGACGCCATTGGCTGTCTGGCCATGAGATTGCATGTTGGTGATAGTAGAATACTGAGGGCAAGTGGGGATATCAAGTAAGGATGGACTGGAGTGACAATCTGAAAGTGTTAGAAGTGGTCATAGATATGGCAGGAACTAATATTCAGGAAAACCAAGAAAGGAGAAACAAATATTCGAGCCTCTCCTTTATTCAGCAAAGGTGTTAATTAATTCTCAACCTAAAAATTTTAGAGGTAAACAAATTAGTGGATGTGTCAGCAGAGCCCAACTCATCAATTCATTGCATTCCTCTCTTTGCTGAGGGAGGGCAGGTATGTTTAGGCGTTCACTCTCAGCATTGCTGTAGGATCATGTGGTACGGGGGATGGAACTTGGGATTCCTGCATGCAATACATTTGTTCCTGCTCTTTTAACTATTTCTCCACTCCCTACTATTTCATCTTCTCTTCAGCTAGACTAATATTTTTTATAAATATAAATTAGAATCATTACATTTTTTCCTATAGAACTGAATTCTACTACACTAACTTTAGACCAATTTCTCTATACTTTACATGGTTTGTTTTTCAAAATTAAAGACAAACTCTTTTCAATAAAATTTAAACTCAGCGTTCTTCATCTTTAAATTTATCTTTTTAAATTTATACCATCAGTATTGTTTGAAATCACATATTATACCTTTTGCCCAGTTACAGACTTTATTGCACTTTAGCACTCTTTGTTTCTCAAATAAATATTTCTGCAAGTTTTTGTCTGGTTTTACACTTTCCTAGTTCAGTTTACAGCAAAGAAAGTTATGTTTGTTAAACTACAAAATGGTTTTTTTTATGTTCAACAAAAACATAGAAACGTAATGTGAGTTCATGCCTTGCATGTCGGAGCCACGTTCCATTCCTGGCACCACATCATTTCCTGAGCACTGCCAGAGGTAACCCTAAGCAGTCAAGAGAGGGACCCAGAGCCCAGCCAAAGGACCCTAAAGCCCAGATAAAGAAATAAATAATTGGAATGGGATTTTTTTTAATGATAGTAAGAATGGCAAAACTTCCCAGGGAGAGCCACTTGGACCTCTGCCCAAATACCTTCTAATCTTTTAGAACCTCAGGAGGATTAGGGAAGTGTTTTCTTGGCAAACGTTTGTTAACAGCTATGGGATTTGGAAAACATTTTTTATCTCCGCTGATTCATTTTTCATTTTCCAGAAGAAATGTCATCGGGGGGGCACTCACTAAACGGTTGCTGGCTCCATTGCTCACATTTGTACAATAGGCTGCAGTCAATGTACGCTTTCAAACTCATGCCTTAGGCTGGTTTGTAAGGCAGTCAAGACAACCTCCAACCTCACCCTCACACCTATATATAGTAAAAGGACCTCTCAGACACTTCAGCTAGCAGCTCCAACTGAGCCCTGAGTGTTCTTGGGAGTCAGAACTCCACTATATGGACAAAGTGGAGAAACATATTTGTAATGAAATATTACGTATTTTTATAACATATATGCTTGTGTAAGTTCCCTATTGGACAATCTTTTTACTTATTATGATAACTGTGAATAACCCTCTACCCAAAGATAAGACTCAACTGTCTTTATAACAGCAAAATCTCAGGAAACACCTTTCAGAATTATAAATATCTGGCATTTACACTTAATGAATACATCTCTACATACTATCAAGCAAATCTTGCAATGCTTTTCCCCAAACTTTTTCTCCCTTTGTTTTTATTGTTAATGTTGTGATGACAGAGAGCTGCACGCCACCAGGGATCATAGTGGCAGGCGCTATGGCGTCTAAATTGGACAATGTGGGTGCCAAGAATCAAATGCTTTATTTCACAAATGCTAGTCAGGTGCTGTCCACTGAGACACATGGCCTGACGTTCTTTCAGTTCTTTTCTCATCCAGTTCACATACTTAAATTCATTTACTTCTTGGAATCTGCACACAGCCACAAGCCCCAAACCCTTAGAACCTGATGAACTTAAGATAGAATGCTGTGAATTTAAAAATTTTTCATAAAATTAATTCATGTAACATGAATTATGTGGCACTCACAGGGAAAGCCTGAGGTAGCACCCATCCCATAATGAAACGTTTTCATATTTCTGAAGCAAACCCTGTGATTATGCTGACTGCATAGAAAATAGGTACTCAGCCACAAAACATCACTTTTTGCTACAAAGTACATTATAAACAAAGTATTATTATTATATTATTATTATGTGATTTGGATAAGACACCAGTTAACTGATTTTTTAAAAGTATTAAGCAAAAAAGCCCTTTAAAATCCTCCCCCAACCATTCACTCTATATTCTAGACTATGCACCATTTCAAACTAATCAGAAATATATATTTTTTTAAATTTTATTTTACCATCATGAGATAAACAATTACAAAACTGTTCATGATTAGGGTTCAGTCATACAGTGTTCCAACACCCATCCTTCCACCAATGCACATTTCCCACCACCAGTGTCCCCTGACTCCCTTCACCCCTATCCCAGTCTTCCTTTATGGCAGGCACTTTTGCCCTCTCTCTCTCTCTCTCTCTCTTTCTCTCTCTTTCTCTCTCTAATCATAAATATTATTTTCATTGTTTTGACAATATTTAGCATGCAGATTAAAGACTCACTTATGAGTCACTAGAGGAAAGTTTATTTTTAATGGAATAAAAGTTTCTATTTCCACATTTTTTAAAGTATTTTATTATACCACCGTGAGAATATACAAATAAAAGATATACAATTAAAAAGTTCATATTTGGGTTTTGGTCATACAGTGTTCTAGCACCCGTCCCTCCACCAGTGCCCATCTCCCACCACCAACGTCCCGGTTCCCTCCCCCTTCCCCAGCTCCCTCCATGGCAGGTTCTTTATTTCTTTCCCTTTCTCTCTCTTTCTCTTTTCCTTCCCTTCCAGACTATGGATTACAGAACATACATTAAGAGGTTGTCATGTGTATCCTTTTGCCTCTATTTAATGCTCAGTTCTAGGTTGGCATTAGTACCCTCGACAATTATTAGCTACGCTGTTCCATTTTTCTGTCTTACCTAACCTCTGACTCCCACATGTTTGTGATAATTTCCACTTTTGACAAGATCTCCTGATATATGTTTCACTTGACCTTGGATATTGGTATCATAATATGTACATATATATTTATGCCATGCAAATAAATGCAGTCATTCTGTATCTGTCTCTCTCTCCTTCTGGCTAATTTGGCTCAACATAATCTTCTCCATGTTAAAGCTGGGTTGCTAGGAGAATTTTTATAGGTAACTTTGACTTCCAAAGTAAATCAAAGCTGGGGCGATAACTCAGGGGTCAAGAACCCATGTCTTGCATCAGCAGGGACGGACCACAGTTTGGTTTGCCCAACTGTATGACCCCCCCACAAACACTGCTATGTGTCACCCTGTTGTCCCCAGCACCACTAGGAACCAAAGTAGCAACATGTCATCAAACCTTGGAAGTAGTCTCTGGGCATCAGGAGCACTGCTTAGGAAATATCTGCTTAGGAAACACTGCTTAGGAAACATCTCCCCACCTTTGAAAAAATCTCACAAATAAATAAGATCCAGGAGAAATATGTCTAAAAGTCTGGTGGCATTGGTTTATAACCCAAGTTCAAAAGCAGAGACTCCTACTTTCTTTATGAAAATGATACATTTAGAATAAAATTAAAATAATGGTTAAAAAATATAAAATATAGGGGACCGGAGTGATAGTCCAGCAGGTAGGGGCGTTTGCTTTGCATGCAGCCAGCCCATGCCGGCCCGGGTTCGATCCCCAGCATCCCATATGGTCCCCTGAGCACCGCCAGGAGTAATTCCCTGAGTGCAGAGCCAGGAGCATCACCTGGTGATCTCCTGAGCATTACCCTGAGCATCACCGGGTGTGACCCAAAAAAGCAAAAAAAAAAAATATATATATATATATATATATATATATATAAATATATATAAAGTGACACAAGTGATACTATGAATATATATTGCTAGCCATGTATTTCTCCAAACTTCCACAAAGTCCTGTTCTTTAGTTCTGGTTGCTCTGCCTTTTAGAATTACTTAGAGTTATGCTCGCTCTCCAAGAGGCAAACAGCATTTCTCTTTGATCTAGCAGGGCTATTTGATTTAAAAGGAGGATTCAACACAGCCAGGGTCATTCTGGTTAAACTCTACATGCAAATGTTCCCTCATGGGGACCTGTGGGAGTTGTGAGAGGAAGCACTTTGATCAGCTGACAGAATTCATGGTAGAATATTCTGTAAAATACATGATCCAAACTGTCTTCCTGACCCCAATCTACCAGTGTGAATTATAAGAGGGAGTTTCAGGCAAAAGGCAGCTGGTTCTAGCAGATGTAAGGCTCTGGGTAGCTGCAGCCCAGGGCTCGTGAGGGCATATACTCTAACATAAGTGAACACTTTTGTAACTGTATATCTCATGGTGGTATAATTAAAAAAAAATTAAAAAGTGTATTGGAGCGAGAGTACAGAAAGTAAGGCACTTGGCCTTGCATGAAAGCTAGCTGGTTGCATCTCCTATACCACATCTGGTCACCTGAGGCCCCACAGGAGTAATTCTTGAACAGAGAGTTATAAATAATCACTGACCATCACCAGGCGTGGCTCAAAACAAATAAACAAACAAAAAAATGAGACAAATGAAAATATCTTTACACTTTACATCTCAAATATTCAGCCAGAACAGAGATTTGTGATCTACCAGTAAAACAAAACATTTCATCATCACTTATCATCCAAAGGAAGAACAGTGAATGATTTGCCACAGTTTATGGTATACACTGTATTGCTGACATCATAGTCATTTGCTCGGTTCTAGGTTCAACTTCTTTGCATGAAAACTCCCTCACCACTGAAGAATGATTACGTTTATCTCTGAAGCTCTCATTGTAGATTACTTTGTCACAGGCCTCAAGTTTTAAGTCTTCCATCAGTTTTTTTAGATTGCAATCATTTTTTCCCATAAAACATTGTTTATATTATAGAATTTTTCTGTACTGTGAATAGTTTTTCTCCTTCTCTACAATTTTCCTTTATTCAGTGGACCTCAGCCCTTTCATGTAAGGTGTCCTTTATAAATCTCATTTTTATTACCATAAATCACTTTTCATTATCTTTAAAGAATAATTAATTCATAATTTTAAAATGCATATGCTGTGTGGACAATAAAGGAAGAATAAGAGAAAGAAAACTATAATAAAATAGACTATATCACACTATGTAAAATTTTCCAAGCACACTAGCAGACATAATTAACAGGTTAGATGTTTGTGCGCCTTTTAATGATTACATTTTTTAAACATTTCCCTTTAATTATTGTCTATAACACCATTGCTCCTAAACCTCAATGTGCATATAAAGCACCTGTGTGGCTCATGTTAAATATCGGTTTTGATTTCACAGAGCTGGGAAACATTAACAGCAAGCTCACAAGTGTTGGGAAGCTCACTCAAAGTTGGATACCTTAAGCGAAGAGAGTTAATATCATTCCTTTGTGCTAGTATTTGACTGTGACAGTTCCCACTGTGACAAGACTCATAAAGGTATTGCCTGTAACATGATTTTTCAAGTAGCCTCAAATCAACTTTGATCAGTGAGGTTACCCAGTGAGCTTCCAAATGAATAGTAAATAATTCATTCCAGTACTTCTGAATGAACTATCAGCAGAACTCCAAACAAAGGACAATTTGCCCTCCATTTATACATTGAATACCTTATCCAAAAGTGCAGTGCCCTTTTAAAATGTCTCATATTTATATGTAAAAGAGCTCGACTCCAGCTTAGGTCAATGGCATATTTTTTACTTTCATGAATATCAAGCCAAGCCTTAGGACGTTATCTGAGAGGAGGGCAATTCTTCATAGCACTCCACACAGAGCAGACTTCTAGCATCTGGCCTCAAGTCACTAAATACCGAGAAGGGCTTACTAACAATACTTAGCAGCTTAATTTTCAAAAATGGAACCATTTTCAAATTGTCCAATGGATCGCTATGAATTCTGTCAGTTGCCGCTCCTTAAGTGGAACAAAAATTACTCCTAGCATTTAACTTTAGCAGAATCCATCAGAAGCCCATGTATTAAAGAAACATTCACTCTTCCCTCCACTGTATCACAGGTCTTTCCAACTGTGTCATTTGCTCTAACATTTGTATCTTAAATTCTTCCACATTATAGTCAATTCATCTTTGACAAGTACTTGCAAGTATTTGTTTGGTTGGCATACTGTTTTACTCACAATATTTTATTGAGGTCTCATGATAAAAATAATATTAATTTAACTTTTTAATAGGGTGTTCAGGCTCCATACCCACTCCCAAAGAGTCATTATTCCTTCTTGTCTCGCCCAAGCTTTTTTGTTGGCCACAACTTCCCACCCCACCTCGGTTAATTCCCTCAGTTCTGTTAGCAGTACCTCAGGCTTTGTTTTTCTTTGGCCATTGTCTGTTTCCTTACTTTGTTTCTTTAGACTTCATATATGAGTGAGATATTCCAGTATTTGTCTTTCTCCTTCTGACTCATTCACTTGGCATACTACCAAAGACTGCCATGCAAACTCTAGCAAGCAAGAGAAGATTTCATCTTCTCTTATAACTGAGTAGTACTCCATTGTGTATATATACCATCATTTTTATTCATTTATCTGTTTGAGGAAACATTGGCTTATTTCCAAATCTTGTTTGTTGGAAATAGCACTGCAATGAACGTGGTTGTGCATATAGTATATAAGTTAATGTTGTCATCTTGGAAATAATGTTAAGGGGACTTAGTGTTTTAGTTATTTTTGCTTTAGAGGAAACATCATGGATGATGCTTATTTGTAACAGAATATTTTATTAATTTATTTCTATTTCTTAAAAAAGAAAGTTTATTATTTTCCTTATACATTTTGGATGAGAGGAATGGATCTCACCCAATATTGGTAGGTCCTATTCATGAGAAGGATGGAAACTAGGACTTTCCCCACTGTCTTGTTCAATAGGGCTAACATATATGGACACAGAAATATACTACACTTGTGACTTTCATCATCCTATTGTTTGATGATGCAAAGTATGTACTACAACACTTTGAATTCTGTCCCAAGACATATTTTCTCTATATTTTAAGAGAACTATATGGCTAGTATTTCCATTAAGTTATTCAGTGATTCAATCATAGTAATTCTTATTTAGTTAGTAAACAGAAAGAAATTGTAATCAAAATCTATCTTATGTTTATTTTCTGGTTGATTATTATATAATAACTTCTATAGACTTGAACTCTATGATTATAATTTTTATAAATAATATATAGCATAAAAACCAAGAATTTTTTCATAACCTTATTTTCAAAACCATAAATTTTAATACATTAGCCTCACATTTGAAAGGATGACATTTGTCATGAATGTTCAAACACTTTAGATTCAGTTTTAAGAAAAATTAGGCCATTTTTCCCTTTCAGATATTATTTTTATGCAAGTTCTCTAGCTGCACTACTCACAGTGTGTGGATAATTAGCAGTGGCAGAGTAAACATATTTCATACAATGTTGCAGTAAAAACTGAAAAAAACAATGAATAAGTTAAAATCTGCTCAAAGAAATGAAGGAAATTAGAAAGACTATATCTTGAACTCTTTAAATTAAGAAACCTGGCACTGGTAAGAACATAGCCAAAGGGAGGGGGTGAGGTAAAATGAGAGAAAGATAAAGAAGTGATAACTGCTCACCAAATAAATTATACATTTCCTGGCTAGCTAAAGACTCTAGATAATGTCTTCCTGTCACACATGAGTGAACTGTGCCCTAAGAAGGACAGCGGCAGAGCCTACAATTCTCTCTCTAGTAAAAGAATGCCTCCATTCTGTTCTCTGGGTCACCGTTCTGTCATCTGTGATAGGAAAACAAATTCTTGATTTGCCTTCCTCACAATTTTTGTTACAATGAAAAGCTCTGCTATTTAGGATTTAATTCCGACCCATGAGAAAGATGTAGCGCAGTAACATAGGAATGAGGGATATTTTGGCAGAAAGTGTCTGTTTTTTCTTTTTCTTATGCTGATATACAGATGGTAAAATTTGCCATCCTAATTATTTTCATGTGTACAATTCAGCAGCATTAAACACACTCAGATTGCTGGATTACCATTACCACCATCTAACCCCATGACTCTTCATAAAACTAAAACTGTATAACTATTTTCAAAATTCCCTTTCTTATTTAAATTTAGTCTTGGGAACCCATCAATACACTTACTGTGATTTTAGCTATACTCTAAGTACCTCATATAGGTGGAATCATCCATCATCTGTTTTTCACGTCTGTCTTAGTTCTCTAGTATAGTCCTCAAAGTTCATATATATATATATATTAGCATATTGCTGCTTTTCCTCCCTTTATATAGTGAACAATATTTTGTTGTACATATACAACCTATATGAATCTTGGTTTATTTATTCCTCTGTTAATGGTCATGGGTTTCTCTGTTTCAGCAACTGAGAATAATGCTGTTATAAATAGGAGTGTACAGATATCTCTTGGTAACCCTGCTTTCAATTATCTGGATATATATATACTCAGAAGCAGGATTGCTATATCAAATGATAATTTTATTTTTAATTTTATGAAAAGCCATCATACTGTTTCCCATGGTGGCTCTACCATTGTCGATTCCTGCCAGCAAGGCATCAGGGTTTTATTTTCTCTAATTCCACACCAAAATTTATTTTCAGTTAGTAGTCATCCTAATGAAAATAATATAGCAACTCACTATAGTTTTAATTTGCATTTTCCCTAATGCTTAGTTATGTTAAGCAACTTTATGTGTACATATTAAATTATTCACAATACTTTCTATTGGAGAAATGTCTGTACAAGTTCACACAAGTCTGTTCAATCGTTTGGCTTATTTTTGGTTAAATTCTAGAATTACTCTATAATCTGAATATTAATTCCTTATTAAATGAGCTATTTTCAAGTAATTTCTTCTCTTCATTGAGTTAGTTTTTACCTGTGTATATAATCTTGAAATATATAAGTTTTCTATTTGTACAGCTTTAAAATTATTTGCCCTGTTGTTAATATTTTAATCATCAACAAATTTAATGTCATATTTTGTCCAACTTTTTTCTAAGAATTGTATATTTTAGGTCTTATATTTATGTCTTCGGTAAATTTTGGGCTTATTTTTATATAGTGTTAGTTAAAGCCCCAACTTCATTCTTTTTGCCTGCAGGAATCTGGTTTGTTCTGACATCATATGTCAAAAGATTATTTCTCCCATTTGAATGACTTTAGCTCCTTTATTAAAAAAAATATTTCACTATATATGTGAGTTTTTATTTCTGGACATGTTTTACTCCTTTGGTTGAAGTATCTGTTTTTAGTTCAGTGTACTAATGTTTTGACTACTGTAAGTTTGCAGTGAGTTTTCAAATCAGGAAGTGCGAGTTTTCCAGTTATCCCTTGTTTTCAAATTATTTGGCTAATCATTGTCCCTTAATATCCACATAATTTGAGAATGTTTTTCTATTTATGCAAAAAATGTTATTGGAGTTTTGGTAAGAATTACATTGTGTGTAGATTCCTTTAAGGTAGTCATCAGTCCAAAAATATGGATGGTACTATCACTTTCTTGTGTCTGACTTATTTCAACAATGTCTGACAGTTTACTCTGTGTATGTTTTCCATCTCAGTTAATTTTTAAATTTAAAAACTGTAAATAAATTGTTTCCTACATTTATTCTTCAACTGTTCCTGGATAAAAAAGTGCAACTTATTTTTTTGTCCTAACTATATAACCCACAAATTTGTTGGAAACCACCTATGTATTGAACACCTAATATCTTTGGGGTCATAATCATCTGAGATCAAAGAAGATCATTTAAAGTGCTCCTTTCTAATTTGAATTTTTTTCTATTATTTAATTCCTTGATTAAAAGTTCCAGACCTGTATTGAATAGAAGTGGTAGAAATTAACATCCTTCATGTTTTCATGATGAATTATTTTCATGATGCTAGCTGCTTTATTCATGAAACACACATACCTTTTATATATATAGTCTTTATAATATATAATATATGTTTTATATATTATATAAAATATAATATATGCCCAGCTGTTCACAAGGCGCCGGGAGGGGATGGTGGGATCTAGCCCTGGCCCGCCACCCCAGCAGAGCCTCGCAACAAGCCAGATGGCGCCCCCCCACCACCACCACTCCATGAGGGCCTCCAGTTTCCACATCTGGACTTCCCTCTCATAAGAACTCCACCCAGCAGACCAGCCTATTACAGCCCGGCTCATCAAGATCCACCCTGCTGCAGTCTTTTTTTAAATCTGGCCCAGGTAAGCTGATCCAGAGACTCACAGACATGGGACAGAGCTGTTACTGGTTCTCCCTGTGCCCAGCCGCTCACAAGGTACCTGGGAGGGATGGCGGGTTCTAGCCCTGGCCTACCACCCCAGCAGAGCCTCGCCAACAAGCCAGTCGGCCCCACTCCATGAGGGCCTCCATTTTCCACATCCGGACTTCCCTCTCATCAGAGCTCCACCCAGCAGACCAGCCTGTCATAGCCTGGCTCATCAAGATCCACCCTGCTGCAGTCTTTTTAAATCCGGCCCGGTATGCTGACCCAGAGACTCACAGACATGGGGCAGAGCTGCTACTGGCTCTCCCTGTGCCCAGCCGCTCACGAGGCGCCGGGAGGGATGGCTGGTAGCCCTGGCCCGCCACCCCAGCAGAGCCTCCGCAACAAGCCAGGCGACCCCTCCCCCACTCCATGAGGGCCTCCATTTTCCACATCCGGACTTCCCTCTCATCAGAACTCCACCCAGCAGACCAGCCTATCCCAGCCCGGCTAGCGCAGCGCTTGCAGCCATGCTATTCATCAATAGATGCTGGACTTAGGGATCACTACAAGAATATGCTCCCGCACAACAGAGCCTGGCAAGCTACCCGTGTCGTATGTGATATGCCCAAATACCAGTAACAATTATAGGCCTCATTCCCATGACCTGATGGAATGGTTTGAGGCTCTTTATTTTCCTGGAGAAAGCAGGTGCCCTTGGGCTCTACTAGCATGAGACAGGACTTATGGAGATGTTACTGGTGCCCGCTCGAGCAAATCGATAATGAATGGGAAGACAGTGACAGTGAATATATGTCTTAACATATTATAAAACATATATAATATATATTTCAATACATATATATTACCTATAGCCTTCATATATGTATATAGCCTTTATATATAGTCTTTATATATGCATATATATACATATATGTATATATATGGAGAATATCCCTCCTGCATGGCAGAGCCTGGCAAGCTACCCATGTCGTATTTGATATGCCAAAACCCAGTAACAATTATGGACCTTATTTCCATGGCGTGAACAAATGGTTTGGGGCTTATCATCTTTCTGGAGCGAGCAGATGTCCTTAGGCTACACTAGTACAAGACAGGGCGTATAGAGATGTTACTGGTGCCCACCTGAGCAAATTGATGAGCATGGGTAAACAAGTGATAGAAGAGGTGAACATATGTTTATATACACATATAAATGTATGTATATACACATATGTGTATACATGTATATATAGCCTTTATATATATAAAAGCTATATAGCTATGTATAGCCTTTATTATTCTAAATATATAATATTATAATATAAATACATAGCCTTTATATATAGTATATATAGCCTTTATATATATGTGTGCATATATATATATATATATATATATATATATATATATATATATATATATATATATATATATATATATAGTTGAAGGACACCTAAAGCCTAAAAGTCTCTGCATCTGCCCTGGATTGCCTCCTGCTGGTTTACTTCATAGATAAAGGGGGTAGTTTATATGTGGCAGCTTATCTGACCATGTATTCTGTACTGGCTGGTATAAATATTCTCTCATGCTACCACAATCATTGTGGGACTAGCTAGATCTTAGCAGCACATTTGTCTGGCCATGGTGGATCTCTAAGTAATTAGACCAGAAAGAAATGCTGTTTGCCACCAAGCAAGCAAGCAAGCATGGATCCCTGATAACTCAAAGGCAACTAAAATACAAAATTATCGTGAAGTAGACGGGACTCTTGTGAAGGCTTGGAGAAATATTTAACTGGCATTAGTATTAGTCTTTGGTACAGGGACATGCCATCTCAGAAACCCCCTTCTCTACCTCTATAAAGGCATTTCCAGGCAGATCTTGACTCAAAACATTAGCATATAATAGGGCCTAGGTGAGGGTGCTGGGAGAAATTACCTAAAGGCCTTTGACCCTGGCTCCCAATAGTAGGAGGTCAGAGTTGCGGGCTTATAAAACTAGGCTGCTTCCTCTCTGCTCTCTCTCTCTCTCTCTCTTCTTTGCTCGCACTCTTCTTGGGAATCTTGTCTTTGTCTCTCTTTACAGGGCCTCTACACACGGTGGCCGCCATTTTGGCCTAAAGTAGCTGGGGTTCGCTGGAATCTAAACTCCGGTTCCTTTCTATTGCTGGATTTATATTGCCT
Organism: Cryptotis parvus; assembly: GCA_021461705.1. NCBI lineage: Eukaryota > Metazoa > Chordata > Mammalia > Eulipotyphla > Soricidae > Cryptotis > Cryptotis parvus. The sequence continues at coordinate 3,010 of JAJIBD010025931.1, read as the reverse complement.
GAACCTATGTGATAAGTAAGCCTTTTATTTTGATTTTTTTAATTTTTTTTAGTCTTGTCTTTTTTTTTAATCTATATTTTTATTTTTATTTTTTTTAAATTTTTTATTTTTACAATTACAAAGATATACAATTAAAAGTTCATATTTGGGTTTGGTCATACAGTGTTCCAGAGCACCCATCCCGCCACCAGTACCCATCTCCCACCACCAATGTCGGTTCCCTCCCCCCCCCCCCACCCTCCTCCATGGCAGGTTCTTTATTTCTTTCCATTTCTCTCTCTTTCTCTTTTCCTTCCCTCCAGACTATGGATTACAGAACATACATTAAAGGGTTGTCATGTGTATCTTTTGCCTGTATTTAATGTCTCAGTTCTAGGTTGGCATTAGTACCCTCGACAATTGTTAGCACACTGTTCCATTTTCTGTCTTACCTGACCTCTGAGTCCCACACGTTTGTGATAATTTCCACCTTTGACAAGACCTCCTGATATATGTTTCACTTGACCTTGGATATTGGTATCATAATATGTTCATATATATTTATGTTATGCAGATAAATGCAGTCATTCTATCTTCTCTCTCCTTCTGGCTAATTTCGCTCAACCTAATCTTCTCCATGTCCATCCATTTATAGGCAAATTTTATAACTCCATTTTTCCTAACAGCTGAGTATTCCATTGTGTAGATGTACCAAAGCTTTTTTATCCAGTCATCGATTTTCGGGCACTCTGGTTGCTTCCAGATTCTGGCTATTGTGAATTATGCTGCTATGAACATAAAAAGTAGGGATGGTGTTTCCACTGCATATTTTTGGTTTCCCAGTAGATTCCCAGGAGTGGTATGGCTGGGTCAAATGGGAGTTCAATTTCTAGTCTTTGGAGTGAATGTCCATATTGTTTTCCAGAAAGGCTGTACCAGCCCGGCATTCCCACCAACAATGGATGAGTGTCCCTTTTCCCCACATCCACGCCAGCACTTGTTGTTCTTGCTCTTTTGAATATGTGCCAGTCTCTGTGGTGTAAAGTGGTATCTCATTGTTGTTTTGATTTTGCATCTCTCTCTGATGATTAGTGATGATGAGCATTTTTTCATATGTTTTTTGGCCATTCGGAATTTCTTCCTTGTTGAAGTTTCTGTTCATTTCTTCTCCCCATTTTTTGATGGGGTTGTTTGTTTTCTTCTTGTAAAGTTCTACCAGTGCCTGATATATCCTGGATATTAACCCCTTATCAGATGGGTATTGGGTGAATATTCTTTCCCATTCTGTGGACTGCTTTTGTATCTTAGTCACTATTTCTTTTGAGGTGCAGAAGCTTTTTAGCTTCATGTAGTCCCATATGTTTATCTTTTCTTCTAGTTGCTTTGTTAGTGATGTTTCACCTTTGAAGATACCTTTAGCTTCAATGTCGTGGAGGGTTTTTCCTATATTTTCTCAATGTACTTTATGGATTCAAGTCTGATATTGAGATCTTTAATCCATTTTGATCTGATTTTTGTGCATGGTGTTAGACACAGGTCCAAATTCAGATTTTACATGTCGGAGCCAGTTTTCCCAACACGACTTGTTGAAGAGGCTTTCCTGAACCATTTTTAGACTCGCACCTTTAACAAAGACTAAATGATCAAGTTTCGATTGGGTATTAGGATACTCAATTCTATTCCAAAGGTCCACAGGTCTGTTTTTATTCCACGCCATGCTGTTTTACTTTTTCACCTTGCGGTAGTACAGTTTGAAAGTTCCCGGGGAGAAAGATCGGATTCCCTAGTGAAATCTCTACACCAAATTTAAGGGGGGACATACTGCCAATCCTTTTCAAGCTCTTCCAGAAATAGAAGAAACAGAAACACTCCCAAACAGCTTCTATGAGGCACATATCACCCTGATACCTAAAGCAGGGAGAGACAACACAAAGAAAGAAAACTACAGACCAATATCCCTGATGAACACGGATGCTAAGATCTTCAACAAAATGCTAGCAAACAGAATCCAAAGACTCATCAAGAAGATTATACATCATGACTAAGTAGGATTCATCCCGGTATGCAAGGATGGTTCAACATTCGCAAGTCAATCAACATAATACATCATATCAATAAGAGAAAAAATAAAAACCATATGATCCTATCAATAGACTAAGAGAAAGCATTTGACAAGATCCAAGCACCTGTTCAAGTTAAAACCCTCCAGAAAATGGGGAATTGGAAGGGACTTTTCTCAAGATAGTTACAGCCATCTACCAGAAGCCCACAGCGAGCATCATTCTAAATGGGGAAAGTTGTAAGCCTTCTCCCTGAGATCAGGGACAAGACAAGGTTGCCCACTCTCACCTCTTTTATTCAATATAGTACTGGAAGTACTTGCCATAGCAACCAGAGAAGAAAAGGACATCAAGGGCATCCAGATAGGCAAGGAAGAAGTCAAGCTATCATTATTTGCAGATGACATGATATTATTCCTAGAGAACCCTAAACTCTCTACCAAAAAATGCTAGAAACAATAGACGCATATAGTAGAGTGGCAGGATACAAAATCAACACCCAAAAGTTGGTGGCTTTCCCTATATACAAATAACGAAAGAGAAGAAAGGGATATTAAGAAACAATTCCATTCACAATTGTGCCACAGAAAATCAAATACCTAGGAATCAACTTACCCAAGTGTGTAAAGGACCTTGTACAAAAAGAAAACTACAAGACATTGCTCCAAGAGATAAAAGAGGACACAAGGAAATGGAAACATATTCCCTGCTCATGGATGGGGAGAATCAACATTGTCAAAAATGGTAATTCTCCTCGAGCTCTGTACAGATTCAATTCAGTCCCTTATAAGGGATACCGATGACATTCTTCAAAGAAATTGACCAAACACTCCTGAAATTTGTATGGAACAATAAACCCCAAGGATAGCTAAAGCAATCCTCAGGAAAAAGAAGATGGGAGGCATCACCTTTCCCCAACTAAGTAAGCCTTTTAAAGCTCGCGTTGGATTCCTGAGTCTTCATCCATTCCC